>JAVLUX010000062.1:2500-105000 GCA_032164185.1 Moxostoma hubbsi
CCTAACCCTAACCCTAACCCTAACCCTAACCCTAACCCTAACCCTAACCCTAACCCTAACCCTAACCCTAACCCTAACCCTAACCCTAACCCTAACCCTAACCCTAACCCTAACCCTAACCCTAACCCTAACCCTAACCCTAACCCTAACCCTAACCCTAACCCTAACCCTAACCCTAACCCTAACCCTAACCCTAACCCTAACCCTAACCCTAACCCTAACCCTAACCCTAACCCTAACCCTAACCCTAACCCTAACCCTAACCCTAACCCTAACCCTAACCCTAACCCTAACCCTAACCCTAACCCTAACCCTAACCCTAACCCTAACCCTAACCCTAACCCTAACCCTAACCCTAACCCTAACCCTAACCCTAACCCTAACCCTAACCCTAACCCTAACCCTAACCCTAACCCTAACCCTAACCCTAACCCTAACCCTAACCCTAACCCTAACCCTAACCCTAACCCTAACCCTAACCCTAACCCTAACCCTAACCCTAACCCTAACCCTAACCCTAACCCTAACCCTAACCCTAACCCTAACCCTAACCCTAACCCTAACCCTAACCCTAACCCTAACCCTAACCCTAACCCTAACCCTAACCCTAACCCTAACCCTAACCCTAACCCTAACCCTAACCCTAACCCTAACCCTAACCCTAACCCTAACCCTAACCCTAACCCTAACCCTAACCCTAACCCTAACCCTAACCCTAACCCTAACCCTAACCCTAACCCTAACCCTAACCCTAACCCTAACCCTAACCCTAACCCTAACCCTAACCCTAACCCTAACCCTAACCCTAACCCTAACCCTAACCCTAACCCTAACCCTAACCCTAACCCTAACCCTAACCCTAACCCTAACCCTAACCCTAACCCTAACCCTAACCCTAACCCTAACCCTAACCCTAACCCTAACCCTAACCCTAACCCTAACCCTAACCCTAACCCTAACCCTAACCCTAACCCTAACCCTAACCCTAACCCTAACCCTAACCCTAACCCTAACCCTAACCCTAACCCTAACCCTAACCCTAACCCTAACCCTAACCCTAACCCTAACCCTAACCCTAACCCTAACCCTAACCCTAACCCTAACCCTAACCCTAACCCTAACCCTAACCCTAACCCTAACCCTAACCCTAACCCTAACCCTAACCCTAACCCTAACCCTAACCCTAACCCTAACCCTAACCCTAACCCTAACCCTAACCCTAACCCTAACCCTAACCCTAACCCTAACCCTAACCCTAACCCTAACCCTAACCCTAACCCTAACCCTAACCCTAACCCTAACCCTAACCCTAACCCTAACCCTAACCCTAACCCTAACCCTAACCCTAACCCTAACCCTAACCCTAACCCTAACCCTAACCCTAACCCTAACCCTAACCCTAACCCTAACCCTAACCCTAACCCTAACCCTAACCCTAACCCTAACCCTAACCCTAACCCTAACCCTAACCCTAACCCTAACCCTAACCCTAACCCTAACCCTAACCCTAACCCTAACCCTAACCCTAACCCTAACCCTAACCCTAACCCTAACCCTAACCCTAACCCTAACCCTAACCCTAACCCTAACCCTAACCCTAACCCTAACCCTAACCCTAACCCTAACCCTAACCCTAACCCTAACCCTAACCCTAACCCTAACCCTAACCCTAACCCTAACCCTAACCCTAACCCTAACCCTAACCCTAACCCTAACCCTAACCCTAACCCTAACCCTAACCCTAACCCTAACCCTAACCCTAACCCTAACCCTAACCCTAACCCTAACCCTAACCCTAACCCTAACCCTAACCCTAACCCTAACCCTAACCCTAACCCTAACCCTAACCCTAACCCTAACCCTAACCCTAACCCTAACCCTAACCCTAACCCTAACCCTAACCCTAACCCTAACCCTAACCCTAACCCTAACCCTAACCCTAACCCTAACCCTAACCCTAACCCTAACCCTAACCCTAACCCTAACCCTAACCCTAACCCTAACCCTAACCCTAACCCTAACCCTAACCCTAACCCTAACCCTAACCCTAACCCTAACCCTAACCCTAACCCTAACCCTAACCCTAACCCTAACCCTAACCCTAACCCTAACCCTAACCCTAACCCTAACCCTAACCCTAACCCTAACCCTAACCCTAACCCTAACCCTAACCCTAACCCTAACCCTAACCCTAACCCTAACCCTAACCCTAACCCTAACCCTAACCCTAACCCTAACCCTAACCCTAACCCTAACCCTAACCCTAACCCTAACCCTAACCCTAACCCTAACCCTAACCCTAACCCTAACCCTAACCCTAACCCTAACCCTAACCCTAACCCTAACCCTAACCCTAACCCTAACCCTAACCCTAACCCTAACCCTAACCCTAACCCTAACCCTAACCCTAACCCTAACCCTAACCCTAACCCTAACCCTAACCCTAACCCTAACCCTAACCCTAACCCTAACCCTAACCCTAACCCTAACCCTAACCCTAACCCTAACCCTAACCCTAACCCTAACCCTAACCCTAACCCTAACCCTAACCCTAACCCTAACCCTAACCCTAACCCTAACCCTAACCCTAACCCTAACCCTAACCCTAACCCTAACCCTAACCCTAACCCTAACCCTAACCCTAACCCTAACCCTAACCCTAACCCTAACCCTAACCCTAACCCTAACCCTAACCCTAACCCTAACCCTAACCCTAACCCTAACCCTAACCCTAACCCTAACCCTAACCCTAACCCTAACCCTAACCCTAACCCTAACCCTAACCCTAACCCTAACCCTAACCCTAACCCTAACCCTAACCCTAACCCTAACCCTAACCCTAACCCTAACCCTAACCCTAACCCTAACCCTAACCCTAACCCTAACCCTAACCCTAACCCTAACCCTAACCCTAACCCTAACCCTAACCCTAACCCTAACCCTAACCCTAACCCTAACCCTAACCCTAACCCTAACCCTAACCCTAACCCTAACCCTAACCCTAACCCTAACCCTAACCCTAACCCTAACCCTAACCCTAACCCTAACCCTAACCCTAACCCTAACCCTAACCCTAACCCTAACCCTAACCCTAACCCTAACCCTAACCCTAACCCTAACCCTAACCCTAACCCTAACCCTAACCCTAACCCTAACCCTAACCCTAACCCTAACCCTAACCCTAACCCTAACCCTAACCCTAACCCTAACCCTAACCCTAACCCTAACCCTAACCCTAACCCTAACCCTAACCCTAACCCTAACCCTAACCCTAACCCTAACCCTAACCCTAACCCTAACCCTAACCCTAACCCTAACCCTAACCCTAACCCTAACCCTAACCCTAACCCTAACCCTAACCCTAACCCTAACCCTAACCCTAACCCTAACCCTAACCCTAACCCTAACCCTAACCCTAACCCTAACCCTAACCCTAACCCTAACCCTAACCCTAACCCTAACCCTAACCCTAACCCTAACCCTAACCCTAACCCTAACCCTAACCCTAACCCTAACCCTAACCCTAACCCTAACCCTAACCCTAACCCTAACCCTAACCCTAACCCTAACCCTAACCCTAACCCTAACCCTAACCCTAACCCTAACCCTAACCCTAACCCTAACCCTAACCCTAACCCTAACCCTAACCCTAACCCTAACCCTAACCCTAACCCTAACCCTAACCCTAACCCTAACCCTAACCCTAACCCTAACCCTAACCCTAACCCTAACCCTAACCCTAACCCTAACCCTAACCCTAACCCTAACCCTAACCCTAACCCTAACCCTAACCCTAACCCTAACCCTAACCCTAACCCTAACCCTAACCCTAACCCTAACCCTAACCCTAACCCTAACCCTAACCCTAACCCTAACCCTAACCCTAACCCTAACCCTAACCCTAACCCTAACCCTAACCCTAACCCTAACCCTAACCCTAACCCTAACCCTAACCCTAACCCTAACCCTAACCCTAACCCTAACCCTAACCCTAACCCTAACCCTAACCCTAACCCTAACCCTAACCCTAACCCTAACCCTAACCCTAACCCTAACCCTAACCCTAACCCTAACCCTAACCCTAACCCTAACCCTAACCCTAACCCTAACCCTAACCCTAACCCTAACCCTAACCCTAACCCTAACCCTAACCCTAACCCTAACCCTAACCCTAACCCTAACCCTAACCCTAACCCTAACCCTAACCCTAACCCTAACCCTAACCCTAACCCTAACCCTAACCCTAACCCTAACCCTAACCCTAACCCTAACCCTAACCCTAACCCTAACCCTAACCCTAACCCTAACCCTAACCCTAACCCTAACCCTAACCCTAACCCTAACCCTAACCCTAACCCTAACCCTAACCCTAACCCTAACCCTAACCCTAACCCTAACCCTAACCCTAACCCTAACCCTAACCCTAACCCTAACCCTAACCCTAACCCTAACCCTAACCCTAACCCTAACCCTAACCCTAACCCTAACCCTAACCCTAACCCTAACCCTAACCCTAACCCTAACCCTAACCCTAACCCTAACCCTAACCCTAACCCTAACCCTAACCCTAACCCTAACCCTAACCCTAACCCTAACCCTAACCCTAACCCTAACCCTAACCCTAACCCTAACCCTAACCCTAACCCTAACCCTAACCCTAACCCTAACCCTAACCCTAACCCTAACCCTAACCCTAACCCTAACCCTAACCCTAACCCTAACCCTAACCCTAACCCTAACCCTAACCCTAACCCTAACCCTAACCCTAACCCTAACCCTAACCCTAACCCTAACCCTAACCCTAACCCTAACCCTAACCCTAACCCTAACCCTAACCCTAACCCTAACCCTAACCCTAACCCTAACCCTAACCCTAACCCTAACCCTAACCCTAACCCTAACCCTAACCCTAACCCTAACCCTAACCCTAACCCTAACCCTAACCCTAACCCTAACCCTAACCCTAACCCTAACCCTAACCCTAACCCTAACCCTAACCCTAACCCTAACCCTAACCCTAACCCTAACCCTAACCCTAACCCTAACCCTAACCCTAACCCTAACCCTAACCCTAACCCTAACCCTAACCCTAACCCTAACCCTAACCCTAACCCTAACCCTAACCCTAACCCTAACCCTAACCCTAACCCTAACCCTAACCCTAACCCTAACCCTAACCCTAACCCTAACCCTAACCCTAACCCTAACCCTAACCCTAACCCTAACCCTAACCCTAACCCTAACCCTAACCCTAACCCTAACCCTAACCCTAACCCTAACCCTAACCCTAACCCTAACCCTAACCCTAACCCTAACCCTAACCCTAACCCTAACCCTAACCCTAACCCTAACCCTAACCCTAACCCTAACCCTAACCCTAACCCTAACCCTAACCCTAACCCTAACCCTAACCCTAACCCTAACCCTAACCCTAACCCTAACCCTAACCCTAACCCTAACCCTAACCCTAACCCTAACCCTAACCCTAACCCTAACCCTAACCCTAACCCTAACCCTAACCCTAACCCTAACCCTAACCCTAACCCTAACCCTAACCCTAACCCTAACCCTAACCCTAACCCTAACCCTAACCCTAACCCTAACCCTAACCCTAACCCTAACCCTAACCCTAACCCTAACCCTAACCCTAACCCTAACCCTAACCCTAACCCTAACCCTAACCCTAACCCTAACCCTAACCCTAACCCTAACCCTAACCCTAACCCTAACCCTAACCCTAACCCTAACCCTAACCCTAACCCTAACCCTAACCCTAACCCTAACCCTAACCCTAACCCTAACCCTAACCCTAACCTAACCCTAACCCTAACCCTAACCCTAACCCTAACCCTAACCCTAACCTAACCCTAACCCTAACCCTAACCCTAACCCTAACCCTAACCCTAACCCTAACCCTAACCCTAACCCTAACCCTAACCCTAACCCTAACCCTAACCCTAACCCTAAACCTTACCCTTAACCTAACCCTTAACCTATACCTTACCCTAAACATTACCCTTAACCTAACCCTTAACCTAACCCTAACCCTTAACCTGACCCTTAACCTGACCCTTAACCTAACCCTTACCCTAAACCTTACCCTAAACCTAACCCTTAACCTAACCCTTAAACGCTAACCCTTACCCTAAACCTTACCCTAAACCTTACCCTAAACCTAACCCTTAACCTAACCCTTAACCTAACCCTTAACCTAACCCTTAACCGCTAACCCTTACTCTAAACCTAACCCTTAACCTAACCCTTAACCTAACCCTTAATCTAACCCTTTAACCTAACCCTTACCCTAAACCTTACCCTAAACCTAACCCTTAACCCTTAAACGCTAACCCTTACCCTAAACCTTACCCTTAACCTTACCCTTAACCTAACCCTTAACCTAACCCTTAACCTAAACCTTACCCTAAACCTTACCCTTAACCTAACCCTAACCCTTAACCTAACCCTTAACCTAACCCTTAACCTGACCCTTAACCTAACCCTTACACTAAACCTTACCAAAAACCTAACCCTTAAGCTAAACCTTAACCACTAACCCTTACCCTAAACCTTAACCTAACACTTAAACTAACCCATACCCTTAACCTAACCCTTAACCTAACACTTAACCTAACCCTTACCCTTAACCTAACCCTTAACCTAAACCTAACCCTTAACCTAACCCTTACCCTAAACCTTACCCTTAACCTAACCCTTAACCTAACCCTTAACCTAATCATTACACTAAACCTTACCCTAAACCTAACCCTTAACCTAACCCTTATCCGCTAACCCTTACCCTAAACCTTACCCTAACCCTAACCCTAACCCTAGCCCTACGTGCCTAATGCTTAAGTTGCATTTTTACAATTTGAAGGGTCGTTACAAATGTAGCTCTTTGTGCGCTCAATTTTGGAACAATTTCTTTAAATATTTATTGGACTCAAGTCTGCTCTGCTCGCAACAGAATAATCTCCTCCTCACAAGCATGGTCCGATACATTTCATGAAATGATAATAATAAAGGATTGAGTTCATCCCACCCAAACATTCCTACAAAAACATTTCAGGAGTGATACATGGATATGATACTGATTTCAGTTGCTCAACTGAAATATAAACAGTATTTAAATTAAACGCTATTATTGTTGCCCAAAGCTAACGTGCTGCAGGCCTACATGCTGCCAAAATGCGCAGGAAAGAAGAAACGTCGTTCTTGTGAAAAATGCGTTCATTACCACGTCTCCTCTACAGTCGTATTCATGCAAATCTTAAAGGCGTGCAGGTGACTTTTTCCACCACTCAAAACCTACATGCAAATGACTGTTTTCCTTTTTAAGTGCTACATTTCTAATGCTTTCTTTTTCTGTTCATCTCGCTCCGTCACATGAAGACAGACGGAATTCTGAGTTCGATGACACCAAGCTTGGCAAAATCGGACAGACCGTTCTAAAGATTGATCTGTGAAACAATCCAGCCAATCAGATTCAATATGCAAATGAGGGTGGAGATAATGAGGGTGAAACTCGTAATCACCTCTATACCTACAGAGTTTTTAACCCCCGGGGCTAGGGGTTAGGGTCATCTAGCAATTTAACCCCAACTAACCCCAGCTGACTGGGGTTAGCCCTAGTGGACTGATGGAGAATTGCACTTTCCCACTTACAACTTTAAACCTATGGTAACTTTATTTTATAAAGTTATAAGGGCAATATTTGGTGCAGTTTGTTTTCTCACAACAACAACAACAAAATGTTTACAAGTCCACCTGTAATTTGTTTGAATCTACTTCATTTCTGGAAACATTTTTTTAATAAAATGAACTGGACTCCAAAACATCCTCCTCACAAACAAGTCAAATAAATGCAAAGGGTCTTGCTATATTTACTTGGGTTCATTTCTTTCATTTGTTATTAACAGTCTTACAGTAGGAATCAAATATAGCAGTCTGTTTGGGACTTTATTGAGTAGAATATGAAGTTGCTGTAAATGACCACCAGATGGAGACTCGATACCACAAAAACAAAACATCCTTCTGTTATTTGTTTTTTTATTTATTTCATTTTTGGAAACATTTCTTTGATACAATTAACTGGACTCAAAAATACTCCTCACATACAAGTAAAAGAAATATCAAATGAAATAATAATAATAATAATAATGATAGTAAAAAGTTTAAACTTTATTTAAAAGTTTCATTAGTTACAGACAGACACACAAACACAGACAGAGAAACAAATAGACACACATGCAGAAAGATAGACAGACAGACAGACATTTAGATAGATAGACAGACAGATAGTTAGATAGACAGACAGATAGTTAGATAGACAGACAGACAGACAGATAGTTAGATAGATAGACAGACAGACAGATAGTTAGATAGATAGACAGACAGACAGTTAGATAGATTGACAGACAGATAGTTCGATAGACAGATAGTTAGATAGACAGACAGACAGATAGTTAGATAGATAGACAGAAAGACAGATAGTTAGATAGATAGACAGATAGTTAGATAGACAGACAGAAAGATAGATAGACAGACAGACAGACAGGCAGATAGTGAGATACATAGACAGATAGACAGACAGACAGACAGACAGTCAGACAGATAGTTAGTTAGATAGACAGAAAGATAGATTTATGACTTACAGCTACAAATATATACACACATACACACACATACACAAAGTGGACATATTGAGATCTGCACTGTGCAAAACTGCTAAAATGTGGATTTTTTAACACAGAATCACAGACAGTTTCAATGCTGAGCCTTTAGGGGGCGTCCACTTAAGAACAGCCGTTCATTTGAAATATGAATGATTTATCAATAAAATTGAAGTTTACAAAAACTTGCAAAAGAAATCTAACAGGAAAAATACAAACTATGTTCCTGTTCATACTGTACAATGATTTTGAACGCAAGTTATGCTGCTTAAAACCTTTATATTACAGCAATGTTTTTAAAACATGCAGATTTTATATATATATATATATATATGGCCAGTTAAATTGGCAGCCTTTGCTGTGAATGTCGGTCTCTCATCCGTGTCTAGAAAAGCACTTCATAAATTAAATGAATTATTATAATTACTCATGTTATTATTATTATTTTCGTAATTCTTGTTATTATCCTTATTATTCCGTCAATAAAACTTTCCTTGTGTAATTGTATGATTCCACCTGAATTATTCACTTTAACACTTGCAAAATTCCGAATGACATTAAAAATAATTTCTGCAACAGAACACCTCAGATGTCAAAAACTCTTAGCATTTGTGAGCACTTTTCCATAGACTCACATTGTATAGACTGCCACCCAGTGGGGTTAAACAATAATGGTCCAATGTGAAACGAGTACGTTTTAGGCCGCCGTGTTGGCTACGAACGAGTGATCGTTCCCAAACTTTGCACAGACTATGGGGGTCTTTCCACGAGAAACATATTGCAGTTTTGTGTGCCTAGCCCCAGGGTAACCCGTTTTATTACACTAATAACATGTTTTATATAGTCGGCCTTCTATAAAGCCTCTGTGAAACGAGTACGTTTTAGGCCGCCGTGTTGGCTACGAACGAGCGATCGTTCCCAAACTTTACACACACTAGGGAGGTGTTTCCACAAGAAACATACTACACTTTTGTGTGCCCAGCCCCATGGGAACCCATTTTATTACAGTAAAAATATGCTTAATATAGTCGGCCTTCTATAAAGCCTCTGTGAAATAAGTACGTTTTAGGCCGCCGTGTTGGCTACGAACGAGTGATCGTTCCCAAACTTTGTACAGTCTATTGGGCTCTTTCCACGAGAAACATATTGCAGTTTTGTGTGCCTAGCCCCAGGGTAACCCGTTTTATTACAGTAAAAATATGCTTAATATATTCGGCCTTCCATAAAGCCTCTGTGAAAGGAGTACGTTTTAGGCCGCCGTGTTGGCTACGAACGAGCGATCGTTCCCAAACTTTGCACACACTATGGGGGTCTTTCCACGAGAAACATATTACACATTTGTGTACCTAGGGCAAGGAGAACCCATTTTATAACAGTAAAAATATGCTTAATATAGTCTGCCTTCTATAAAGCCTCTGTGTAACGAGTACGTTTTAGGCCGCCGTGTTGGCTACGAACGAGCGATCGTTCCCAAACTTTGCACACACTATGGGGGTCTTTCCACGAGAAACATATTACACTTTTGTGTGCCTAGCCCAATGGGAACCCATTTTATTACACTAATAACATGTTTTATATAGTCGGCCTTCTATAACGCCTCTGTGAAACGAGTACGTTTTAGGCCGCCGTGTTGGCTACGAACGAGCGATCGTTCCCAAACTTTGTACAGTCTATCGGGCTCTTTCCATGAGAAACATATTGCAGTTTTTTGTGCCTAGCCCCAGGGTAACCCGTTTTATTACAGTAAAAATATGCTTAATATAGTCAGCCTTCCATAAAGCCTCTGTGAAACGAGTACGTTTTAGGCCGCCGTGTTGGCTACGAACGAGCGATCGTTCCCAAACTTTACACACACTAGGGGGGTGTTTCCACAAGAAACATACTACACTTTTGTGTGCCCAGCCCCATGGGAACCCATTTTATTATAGTAAAAATATGCTTAATATAGTCGGCCTTCTATAAAGCCTCTGTGAAACGAGTACGTTTTAGGCCGCCGTGTTGGCTACGAACGAGTGATCGTTCCCAAACTTTGTACAGTCTATCGGGCTCTTTCCACGAGAAACATACTGCAGTTTTGTGTGCCTAGCCCCAGGGTAACCCGTTTTATTACAGTAAAAATATGCTTAATATAGTCAGCCTTCCATAAAGCCTCTGTGAAACGAGTACGTTTTAGGCCGCCGTGTTGGCTACGAACGAGCGATCGTTCCCAAACTTTGCACAAACTATGGGGGTCTTTCCACGAGAAACATATTACACTTTTGTGTACCTAGCCCAATGGGAACACGTTTTATTACACTAAAAATATGCTTAATATAGTCGGCCTTCCATAAAGCCTCTGTGAAACGAGTACGTTTTAGGCCGCTGTGTTGGCTACGATCGAGTGATCGTTCCCAAACTTTGCACACTCTATCGGGCTCTTTCCACGAGAAACATATTGCAGTTTTGTGTGCCTAGCCCCAGGGTAACCCGTTTTATTACACTAATAACATGTTTTATATAGTCGGCCTTCTATAAAGCCTCTGTGAAACGAGTAAGTTTTAGGCCGCCGTGTTGGCTACGAACGAGCGATCGTTCCCAAACTTTGCACAAACTATGGGGGTCTTTCCACGAGAAACATATTACACTTTTGTGTACCTAGCCCACTGGGAACACGTTTTATTACACTAAAAATATGCTTAATATAGTCGGCCTTCCATAAAGCCTCTGTGAAACGAGTACGTTTTAGGCCGCTGTGTTGGCTACGATCGAGTGATCGTTCCCAAACTTTGCACACTCTATCGGGCTCTTTCCACGAGAAACATATTGCAGTTTTGTGTGCCTAGCCCCAGGGTAACCCGTTTTATTACACTAATAACATGTTTCATATAGTCGGCCTTCTATAAAGCCTCTGTGAAACGAGTAAGTTTTAGGCCGCCGTGTTGGCTACGAACGAGCGATCGTTCCCAAACTTTGCACAAACTATGGGGGTCTTTCCACGAGAAACATATTACACTTTTGTGTACCTAGCCCAATGGGAACACGTTTTATTACACTAAAAATATGCTTAATATAGTCGGCCTTCCATAAAGCCTCTGTGAAACGAGTACGTTTTAGGCCGCTGTGTTGGCTACGATCGAGCGATCGTTCCCAAACTTTGCACACTCTATCGGGCTCTTTCCACGAGAAACATATTGCAGTTTTGTGTGCCTAGCCCCAGGGTAACCCGTTTTATTACACTAATAACATGTTTTATATAGTCGGCCTTCTATAAAGCCTCTGTGAAACGAGTAAGTTTTAGGCCGCCGTGTTGGCTACGAACGAGCGATCGTTCCCAAACTTTGCACAAACTATGGGGGTCTTTCCACGAGAAACATATTACACTTTTGTGTACCTAGCCCAATGGGAACACGTTTTATTACACTAAAAATATGCTTAATATAGTCGGCCTTCCATAAAGCCTCTGTGAAACGAGTACGTTTTAGGCCGCTGTGTTGGCTACGATCGAGCGATCGTTCCCAAACTTTGCACACTCTATCGGGCTCTTTCCACGAGAAACATATTGCAGTTTTGTGTGCCTAGCCCCAGGGTAACCCGTTTTATTACAGTAAAGACACGGTAAATTGACATAGGCCTTTATAAATTTATCACAGTTCGCCGAAAGCCAGTTTATTCTATTAACCAAGAGAACCCATTGACTTCTACTGTCGTCCTGCCCAGGAAAGCATGGCATTTCTGCTTGGCACTGCTGCGGTCACGAAAGAGCTGCCGCTAGCATGTCAGGGATCACTTTACCTGATCGAGCTTCCTCACATTCTGTGTCTTACCGCATGGCTGCCTGTCGGTGCATCACAAAATGGGTGGTTTTCATCCCTATATCCCATAACCTAACCTAACCCTAACTAACCTTATTCTAACCTAACCTAACTTCTTAACCTAACCCAACTTCTAAGCTAATAAAAGTCAAAAGTATCAAAAAGATACCAGGCTTACACAAATTAAGATTGTATCACTTTATTCAACTTTAACTCTAAACATAACCAACTTCTGAACAGAACACATTTCCAAACTAAATACAAGTCACACTGATCAAGAAGACACAACATTTACACACTATAGAGCAAGTTAGACCATAAGAGAAGTATGTTTTTGAGACTAAATCAAACCTCTTAAGACTGATCGAGGACAAAGTCAATCAGATAGCTAGAGGATCACATATAGAACATGACATTTTTGTAAAAATCGGACCAGCGGAACCAAAGTTAAAGACGATGGCGTGTTCGCCGTCGGTAGTTTCTATCCTATATCCTGCTCTGACCTGACCTAAGGCTGCCACGGGCCCCCGAAAACACTCCACTCAAACCTACACCAATGGACTCCAAACGCCCCCAAATGCGCTCCTAGCACGGTCCCCCGGGACGTCAGCGGGGCAACCAACCACGCCGGACGGCTGTCAAATTCCGCTACAGCACGGACCACATAGGATGCGGGCCAAGCCCCGTATCTCCGCAAACGTACCTGCCAGAGTCACGGGGCCAACGCTGGTCTTCTCGGAAACCCGCAGGCCCACACCGCCAGCACCTTCAGAACAGCAGCCACCCACAGACAAACATTTTTCCATAGACTGACATTGTATGGACTGCCGCCCAGCGGCGGGGGCTAAGCTATTACCACGTGCTGGTGGTTGGGAGCAGAGGGATTCAAGCCTTTAAGTTGCATTTTTAAAATCTGAAGGGTCCTTACAAATGTAGCTCTTCGTGCGCTCAATTTTGGAACAATTTCTTTAAATATTTACTGGACTCAAGTCTGCTCTGCTCGCAACAGAATAATCTCCTCCTCACAAGCATGGTCCGATACATTGAAATGATAATAATAAAGGATTGAGTTCATCCCACCCAAACATTCCTACAAAAACATTTCAGGAGTGATACATGGATATGATACTGATTTCAGTTGCTCAACTGAAATATAAACAGTATTTAAACCGCAATGGGCTGTTTACAAATCAAATTAAACGCTATTATTGTTGCCCAAAGCTAACGTGCTGCAGGCCTACATGCTGCCAAAATGCGCAGGAAAGAAGAAACGTCGTTCTTGTGAAAAATGCGTTCATTACCACGTCTCCTCTACAGTCGTATTCATGCAAATCTTAAAGGCGTGCAGGTGACTTTTTCCACCACTCAAAACCTACATGCAAATGACTTTTTTCCTTTTTAAGTGCTACATTTCTAATGCTTTCTTTTTCTGTTCATCTCGCTCCGTCACATGAAGACAGACGGAATTCTGAGTTCGATGACACCAAGCTTGGCAAAATCGGACAGACCGTTCTAAAGATTGATCTGTGAAACAATCCAGCCAATCAGATTCGATATGCAAATGAGGGTGGAGATAATGAGGGTGAAACTCGTAATCACCTCTATACCTAACCCTAACCCTAACCCTAACCCTTACCCTAACCCTTACCCTAAACCTTACCCTAAACCTAACCCTTAACCCTTAACCCTTAACCGCTAACCCTTACCCTAAACCTTACCCTTAACCTAACCCTTAACCTATACCTTACCCTAAACATTACCCTTAACCTAACCCTTAACCTAACCCTAACCCTTAACCTAACCCTTAACCTGACCCTTAACCTAACCCTTACCCTAAACCTTACCCTAAACCTAACCCTTAACCTAACCCTTAAACGCTAACCCTTACCCTAAACCTTACCCTAAACCTTACCCTAAACCTAACCCTTAACCTAACCCTTAACCTAACCCTTAACCTAACCCTTAACCGCTAACCCTTACTCTAAACCTAACCCTTAACCTAACCCTTAACCTAACCCTTAATCTAACCCTTTAACCTAACCCTTACCCTAAACCTTACCCTAAACCTAACCCTTAACCCTTAAACGCTAACCCTTACCCTAAACCTTACCCTTAACCTAACCCTTAACATAACCCTTAACCTAAACCTTACCCTAAACCTTACCCTTAACCTAACCCTTAACCTAACCCTAACCCTTAACCTAACCCTTAACCTAACCCTTAACCTGACCCTTAACCTAACCCTTACACTAAACCTTACCAAAAACCTAACCCTTAAGCTAAACCTTAACCACTAACCCTTACCCTAAACCTTAACCTAACACTTAAACTAACCCATACCCTTAACCTAACCCTTAACCTAACACTTAACCTAACCCTTACCCTTAACCTAACCCTTAACCTAAACCTAACCCTTAACCTAACCCTTACCCTAAACCTTACCCTTAACCTAACCCTTAACCTAACCCTTAACCTAATCATTACACTAAACCTTACCCTAAACCTAACCCTTAACCTAACCCTTATCCGCTAACCCTTACCCTAAACCTTACCCTAACCCTAACCCTAACCCTAGCCCTACGTGCCTAATGCTTAAGTTGCATTTTTACAATTTGAAGGGTCGTTACAAATGTAGCTCTTTGTGCGCTCAATTTTGGAACAATTTCTTTAAATATTTATTGGACTCAAGTCTGCTCTGCTCGCAACAGAATAATCTCCTCCTCACAAGCATGGTCCGATACATTTCATGAAATGATAATAATAAAGGATTGAGTTCATCCCACCCAAACATTCCTACAAAAACATTTCAGGAGTGATACATGGATATGATACTGATTTCAGTTGCTCAACTGAAATATAAACAGTATTTAAATTAAACGCTATTATTGTTGCCCAAAGCTAACGTGCTGCAGGCCTACATGCTGCCAAAATGCGCAGGAAAGAAGAAACGTCGTTCTTGTGAAAAATGCGTTCATTACCACGTCTCCTCTACAGTCGTATTCATGCAAATCTTAAAGGCGTGCAGGTGACTTTTTCCACCACTCAAAACCTACATGCAAATGACTGTTTTCCTTTTTAAGTGCTACATTTCTAATGCTTTCTTTTTCTGTTCATCTCGCCCCGTCACATGAAGACAGACGGAATTCTGAGTTCGATGACACCAAGCTTGGCAAAATCGGACAGACCGTTCTAAAGATTGATCTGTGAAACAATCCAGCCAATCAGATTCAATATGCAAATGAGGGTGGAGATAATGAGGGTGAAACTCGTAATCACCTCTATACCTACAGAGTTTTTAACCCCCGGGGCTAGGGGTTAGGGTCATCTAGCAATTTAACCCCAACTAACCCCAGCTGACTGGGGTTAGCCCTAGTGGACTGATGGAGAATTGCACTTTCCCACTTACAACTTTAAACCTATGGTAACTTTATTTTATAAAGTTATAAGGGCAATATTTGGTGCAGTTTGTTTTCTCACAACAACAACAACAAAATGTTTACAAGTCCACCTGTAATTTGTTTGAATCTACTTCATTTCTGGAAACATTTTTTTAATAAAATGAACTGGACTCCAAAACATCCTCCTCACAAACAAGTCAAATAAATGCAAAGGGTCTTGCTATATTTACTTGGGTTCATTTCTTTCATTTGTTATTAACAGTCTTACAGTAGGAATCAAATATAGCAGTCTGTTTGGGACTTTATTGAGTAGAATATGAAGTTGCTGTAAATGACCACCAGATGGAGACTCGATACCACAAAAACAAAACATCCTTCTGTTATTTGTTTTTTTATTTATTTCATTTTTGGAAACATTTCTTTGATACAATTAACTGGACTCAAAAATACTCCTCACATACAAGTAAAAGAAATATCAAATGAAATAATAATAATAATAATAATGATAGTAAAAAGTTTAAACTTTATTTAAAAGTTTCATTAGTTACAGACAGACACACAAACACAGACAGAGAAACAAATAGACACACATGCAGAAAGATAGACAGACAGACAGACATTTAGATAGATAGACAGACAGATAGTTAGATAGACAGACAGATAGTTAGATAGACAGACAGACAGACAGATAGTTAGATAGATAGACAGACAGACAGATAGTTAGATAGATAGACAGACAGACAGTTAGATAGTTTGACAGACAGATAGTTCGATAGACAGATAGTTAGATAGACAGACAGACAGATAGTTAGATAGATAGACAGAAAGACAGATAGTTAGATAGATAGACAGATAGTTAGATAGACAGACAGAAAGATAGATAGACAGACAGACAGACAGGCAGATAGTGAGATACATAGACAGATAGACAGACAGACAGACAGACAGTCAGACAGATAGTTAGTTAGATAGACAGAAAGATAGATTTATGACTTACAGCTACAAATATATACACACATACACACACATACACAAAGTGGACATATTGAGATCTGCACTGTGCAAAACTGCTAAAATGTGGATTTTTTAACACAGAATCACAGACAGTTTCAATGCTGAGCCTTTAGGGGGCGTCCACTTAAGAACAGCCGTTCATTTGAAATATGAATGATTTATCAATAAAATTGAAGTTTACAAAAACTTGCAAAAGAAATCTAACAGGAAAAATACAAACTATGTTCCTGTTCATACTGTACAATGATTTTGAACGCATGTTATGCTGCTTAAAACCTTTATATTACAGCAATGTTTTTAAAACATGCAGATTTTATATATATATATATATGGCCAGTTAAATTGGCAGCCTTTGCTGTGAATGTCGGTCTCTCATCCGTGTCTAGAAAAGCACTTCATAAATTAAATGAATTATTATAATTACTCATGTTATTATTATTATTTTCGTAATTCTTGTTATTATCCTTATTATTCCGTCAATAAAACTTTCCTTGTGTAATTGTATGATTCCACCTGAATTATTCACTTTAACACTTGCAAAATTCCGAATGACATTAAAAATAATTTCTGCAACAGAACACCTCAGATGTCAAAAACTCTTAGCATTTGTGAGCACTTTTCCATAGACTCACATTGTATAGACTGCCACCCAGTGGGGTTAAACAATAATGGTCCAATGTGAAACGAGTACGTTTTAGGCCGCCGTGTTGGCTACGAACGAGTGATCGTTCCCAAACTTTGCACAGACTATGGGGGTCTTTCCACGAGAAACATATTGCAGTTTTGTGTGCCTAGCCCCAGGGTAACCCGTTTTATTACACTAATAACATGTTTTATATAGTCGGCCTTCTATAAAGCCTCTGTGAAACGAGTACGTTTTAGGCCGCCGTGTTGGCTACGAACGAGCGATCGTTCCCAAACTTTACACACACTAGGGAGGTGTTTCCACAAGAAACATACTACACTTTTGTGTGCCCAGCCCCATGGGAACCCATTTTATTACAGTAAAAATATGCTTAATATAGTCGGCCTTCTATAAAGCCTCTGTGAAATAAGTACGTTTTAGGCCGCCGTGTTGGCTACGAACGAGTGATCGTTCCCAAACTTTGTACAGTCTATTGGGCTCTTTCCACGAGAAACATATTGCAGTTTTGTGTGCCTAGCCCCAGGGTAACCCGTTTTATTACAGTAAAAATATGCTTAATATATTCGGCCTTCCATAAAGCCTCTGTGAAAGGAGTACGTTTTAGGCCGCCGTGTTGGCTACGAACGAGCGATCGTTCCCAAACTTTGCACACACTATGGGGGTCTTTCCACGAGAAACATATTACACATTTGTGTACCTAGGGCAAGGAGAACCCATTTTATAACAGTAAAAATATGCTTAATATAGTCTGCCTTCTATAAAGCCTCTGTGTAACGAGTACGTTTTAGGCCGCTGTGTTGGCTACGAACGAGCGATCGTTCCCAAACTTTGCACACACTATGGGGGTCTTTCCACGAGAAACATATTACACTTTTGTGTGCCTAGCCCAATGGGAACCCATTTTATTACACTAATAACATGTTTTATATAGTCGGCCTTCTATAACGCCTCTGTGAAACGAGTACGTTTTAGGCCGCCGTGTTGGCTACGAACGAGCGATCGTTCCCAAACTTTGTACAGTCTATCGGGCTCTTTCCATGAGAAACATATTGCAGTTTTTTGTGCCTAGCCCCAGGGTAACCCGTTTTATTACAGTAAAAATATGCTTAATATAGTCAGCCTTCCATAAAGCCTCTGTGAAACGAGTACGTTTTAGGCCGCCGTGTTGGCTACGAACGAGCGATCGTTCCCAAACTTTACACACACTAGGGGGGTGTTTCCACAAGAAACATACTACACTTTTGTGTGCCCAGCCCCATGGGAACCCATTTTATTATAGTAAAAATATGCTTAATATAGTCGGCCTTCTATAAAGCCTCTGTGAAACGAGTACGTTTTAGGCCGCCGTGTTGGCTACGAACGAGTGATCGTTCCCAAACTTTGTACAGTCTATCGGGCTCTTTCCACGAGAAACATACTGCAGTTTTGTGTGCCTAGCCCCAGGGTAACCCGTTTTATTACAGTAAAAATATGCTTAATATAGTCAGCCTTCCATAAAGCCTCTGTGAAACGAGTACGTTTTAGGCCGCCGTGTTGGCTACGAACGAGCGATCGTTCCCAAACTTTGCACAAACTATGGGGGTCTTTCCACGAGAAACATATTACACTTTTGTGTACCTAGCCCAATGGGAACACGTTTTATTACACTAAAAATATGCTTAATATAGTCGGCCTTCCATAAAGCCTCTGTGAAACGAGTACGTTTTAGGCCGCTGTGTTGGCTACGATCGAGTGATCGTTCCCAAACTTTGCACACTCTATCGGGCTCTTTCCACGAGAAACATATTGCAGTTTTGTGTGCCTAGCCCCAGGGTAACCCGTTTTATTACACTAATAACATGTTTTATATAGTCGGCCTTCTATAAAGCCTCTGTGAAACGAGTAAGTTTTAGGCCGCCGTGTTGGCTACGAACGAGCGATCGTTCCCAAACTTTGCACAAACTATGGGGGTCTTTCCACGAGAAACATATTACACTTTTGTGTACCTAGCCCACTGGGAACACGTTTTATTACACTAAAAATATGCTTAATATAGTCGGCCTTCTATAAAGCCTCTGTGAAACGAGTACGTTTTAGGCCGCTGTGTTGGCTACGATCGAGTGATCGTTCCCAAACTTTGCACACTCTATCGGGCTCTTTCCACGAGAAACATATTGCAGTTTTGTGTGCCTAGCCCCAGGGTAACCCGTTTTATTACACTAATAACATGTTTCATATAGTCGGCCTTCTATAAAGCCTCTGTGAAACGAGTAAGTTTTAGGCCGCCGTGTTGGCTACGAACGAGCGATCGTTCCCAAACTTTGCACAAACTATGGGGGTCTTTCCACGAGAAACATATTACACTTTTGTGTACCTAGCCCAATGGGAACACGTTTTATTACACTAAAAATATGCTTAATATAGTCGGCCTTCCATAAAGCCTCTGTGAAACGAGTACGTTTTAGGCCGCTGTGTTGGCTACGATCGAGCGATCGTTCCCAAACTTTGCACACTCTATCGGGCTCTTTCCACGAGAAACATATTGCAGTTTTGTGTGCCTAGCCCCAGGGTAACCCGTTTTATTACACTAATAACATGTTTTATATAGTCGGCCTTCTATAAAGCCTCTGTGAAACGAGTAGGTTTTAGGCCGCCGTGTTGGCTACGAACGAGCGATCGTTCCCAAACTTTGCACAAACTATGGGGGTCTTTCCACGAGAAACATATTACACTTTTGTGTACCTAGCCCAATGGGAACACGTTTTATTACACTAAAAATATGCTTAATATAGTCGGCCTTCCATAAAGCCTCTGTGAAACGAGTACGTTTTAGGCCGCTGTGTTGGCTACGATCGAGCGATCGTTCCCAAACTTTGCACACTCTATCGGGCTCTTTCCACGAGAAACATATTGCAGTTTTGTGTGCCTAGCCCCAGGGTAACCCGTTTTATTACAGTAAAGACACGGTAAATTGACATAGGCCTTTATAAATTTATCACAGTTCGCCGAAAGCCAGTTTATTCTATTAACCAAGAGAACCCATTGACTTCTACTGTCGTCCTGCCCAGGAAAGCATGGCATTTCTGCTTGGCACTGCTGCGGTCACGAAAGAGCTGCCGCTAGCATGTCAGGGATCACTTTACCTGATCGAGCTTCCTCACATTCTGTGTCTTACCGCATGGCTGCCTGTCGGTGCATCACAAAATGGGTGGTTTTCATCCCTATATCCCATAACCTAACCTAACCCTAACTAACCTTATTCTAACCTAACCTAACTTCTTAACCTAACCCAACTTCTAAGCTAATAAAAGTCAAAAGTATCAAAAAGATACCAGGCTTACACAAATTAAGATTGTATCACTTTATTCAACTTTAACTCTAAACATAACCAACTTCTGAACAGAACACATTTCCAAACTAAATACAAGTCACACTGATCAAGAAGACACAACATTTACACACTATAGAGCAAGTTAGACCATAAGAGAAGTATGTTTTTGAGACTAAATCAAACCTCTTAAGACTGATCGAGGACAAAGTCAATCAGATAGCTAGAGGATCACATATAGAACATGACATTTTTGTAAAAATCGGACCAGCGGAACCAAAGTTAAAGACGATGGCGTGTTCGCCATCGGTAGTTTCTATCCTATATCCTGCTCTGACCTGACCTAAGGCTGCCACGGGCCCCCGAAAACACTCCACTCAAACCTACACCAATGGACTCCAAACGCCCCCAAATGCGCTCCTAGCACGGTCCCCCGGGACGTCAGCGGGGCAACCAACCACGCCGGACGGCTGTCAAATTCCGCTACAGCACGGACCACATAGGATGCGGGCCAAGCCCCGTATCTCCGCAAACGTACCTGCCAGAGTCACGGGGCCAACGCTGGTCTTCTCGGAAACCCGCAGGCCCACACCGCCAGCACCTTCAGAACAGCAGCCACCCACAGACAAACATTTTTCCATAGACTGACATTGTATGGACTGCCGCCCAGCGGCGGGGGCTAAGCTATTACCACGTGCTGGTGGTTGGGAGCAGAGGGATTCAAGCCTTTAAGTTGCATTTTTAAAATCTGAAGGGTCCTTACAAATGTAGCTCTTCGTGCGCTCAATTTTGGAACAATTTCTTTAAATATTTACTGGACTCAAGTCTGCTCTGCTCGCAACAGAATAATCTCCTCCTCACAAGCATGGTCCGATACATTGAAATGATAATAATAAAGGATTGAGTTCATCCCACCCAAACATTCCTACAAAAACATTTCAGGAGTGATACATGGATATGATACTGATTTCAGTTGCTCAACTGAAATATAAACAGTATTTAAACCGCAATGGGCTGTTTACAAATCAAATTAAACGCTATTATTGTTGCCCAAAGCTAACGTGCTGCAGGCCTACATGCTGCCAAAATGCGCAGGAAAGAAGAAACGTCGTTCTTGTGAAAAATGCGTTCATTACCACGTCTCCTCTACAGTCGTATTCATGCAAATCTTAAAGGCGTGCAGGTGACTTTTTCCACCACTCAAAACCTACATGCAAATGACTTTTTTCCTTTTTAAGTGCTACATTTCTAATGCTTTCTTTTTCTGTTCATCTCGCTCCGTCACATGAAGACAGACGGAATTCTGAGTTCGATGACACCAAGCTTGGCAAAATCGGACAGACCGTTCTAAAGATTGATCTGTGAAACAATCCAGCCAATCAGATTCGATATGCAAATGAGGGTGGAGATAATGAGGGTGAAACTCGTAATCACCTCTATACCTACAGAGTTTTTAACCCCCGGGGCTAGGGGTTAGGGTCATCTAGCGATTTAACCCCAACTAACCCCAGCGGACTGGGGTTAGCCCTAGTGGACTGATGGAGAATTGCACTTTCCCACTTACAACTTTAAACCTATGGTAACTTTATTTTATAAAGGTATAAGGGCAATATTTGGTGCAGTTTGTTTTCTCACAACAACAACAACAAAATGTTTACAAGTCCACCTGTAATTTGTTTGAATTTACTTCATTTTTGGAAACATTTTTTTAATAAAATGAACTGGACTCCAAAACATCCTCCTCACAAACAAGTCAAATAAATGCAAAGGGTCTTGCTATATTTACTTGGGTTCATTTCTTTCATTTGTTATTAACAGTCTTACAGTAGGAATCAAATATAGCAGTCTGTTTGGGACTTTATAGAGTAGAATATGAAGTTGCTGTAAATGACCACCAGATGGAGACTCGATACCACAAAAACAAAACATCCTTCTGTTATTTGTTTTTTTATTTATTTCATTTTTGGAAACATTTCTTTGATACAATTAACTGGACTCAAAAATACTCCTCACATACAAGTAAAAGAAATATCAAATGAAATAATAATAATAATAATAATAATGATAGTAAAAAGTTTAAACTTTATTTAAAAGTTTCATTAGTTACAGACAGACACACAAACACAGACAGAGAAACAAATAGACACACATGCAGAAAGATAGACAGACAGACAGACATTTAGATAGATAGACAGACAGATAGTTAGATAGACAGACAGATAGTTAGATAGACAGACAGACAGACAGACAGACAGATAGTTAGATAGATAGACAGACAGACAGTTAGATAGATTGACAGACAGATAGTTCGATAGACAGATAGTTAGATAGACAGACAGACAGATAGTTAGATAGATAGACAGAAAGACAGATAGTTAGATAGATAGACAGATAGTTAGATAGACAGACAGAAAGATAGATAGACAGACAGACAGACAGGCAGATAGTGAGATACATAGACAGATAGACAGACAGACAGACAGACAGATAGTTAGTTAGATAGACAGAAAGATAGATTTATGACTTACAGCTACAAATATATACACACATACACACACATACACAAAGTGGACATATTGAGATCTGCACTGTGCAAAACTGCTAAAATGTGGATTTTTTAACACAGAATCACAGACAGTTTCAATGCTGAGCCTTTAGGGGGCGTCCACTTAAGAACAGCCGTTCACTTGAAATATGAATGATTTATCAATAAAATTGAAGTTTACAAAAACTTGCAAAAGAAATCTAACAGGAAAAATACAAACTATGTTCCTGTTCATACTGTACAATGATTTTGAACGCAAGTTATGCTGCTTAAAACCTTTATATTACAGCAATGTTTTTAAAACATGCAGATTTTATATATATATATATATATATGGCCAGTTAAATGGGCAGCCTTTGCTGTGAATGTCGGTCTCTCATCCGTGTCTAGAAAAGCACTTCATAAATTAAATGAATTATTATAATTACTCATGTTATTATTATTATTTTCGTAATTCTTGTTATTATCCTTATTATTCCGTCAATAAAACTTTCCTTGTGTAATTGTATGATTCCACCTGAATTATTCACTTTAACACTTGCAAAATTCCGAATGACATTAAAAATAATTTCTGCAACAGAACACCTCAGATGTCAAAAACTCTTAGCATTTTTGAGCACTTTTCCATAGACTCACATTGTATAGACTGCCACCCAGTGGGGTTAAACAATAATGGTCCAATGTGAAACGAGTACGTTTTAGGCCGCCGTGTTGGCTACGAACGAGTGATCGTTCCCAAACTTTGCACAGACTATGGGGGTCTTTCCACGAGAAACATATTGCAGTTTTGTGTGCCTAGCCCCAGGGTAACCCGTTTTATTACACTAATAACATGTTTTATATAGTCGGCCTTCTATAAAGCCTCTGTGAAACGAGTACGTTTTAGGCCGCCGTGTTGGCTACGAACGAGCGATCGTTCCCAAACTTTACACACACTAGGGAGGTGTTTCCACAAGAAACATACTACACTTTTGTGTGCCCAGCCCCATGGGAACCCATTTTATTACAGTAAAAATATGCTTAATATAGTCGGCCTTCTATAAAGCCTCTGTGAAATAAGTACGTTTTAGGCCGCCGTGTTGGCTACGAACGAGTGATCGTTCCCAACTTTGTACAGTCTATTGGGCTCTTTCCACGAGAAACATATTGCAGTTTTGTGTGCCTAGCCCCAGGGTAACCCGTTTTATTACAGTAAAAATATGCTTAATATATTCGGCCTTCCATAAAGCCTCTGTGAAAGGAGTACGTTTTAGGCCGCCGTGTTGGCTACGAACGAGCGATCGTTCCCAAACTTTGCACACACTATGGGGGTCTTTCCACGAGAAACATATTACACATTTGTGTACCTAGGGCAAGGAGAACCCATTTTATTACAGTAAAAATATGCTTAATATAGTCTGCCTTCTATAAAGCCTCTGTGTAACGAGTACGTTTTAGGCCGCCGTGTTGGCTACGAACGAGCGATCGTTCCCAAACTTTGCACACACTATGGGGGTCTTTCCACGAGAAACATATTACACTTTTGTGTGCCTAGCCCAATGGGAACCCATTTTATTACACTAATAACATGTTTTATATAGTCGGCCTTCTATAACGCCTCTGTGAAACGAGTACGTTTTAGGCCGCCGTGTTGGCTACGAACGAGTGATCGTTCCCAAACTTTGCACAGACTATGGGGGTCTTTCCACGAGAAACATATTGCAGTTTTGTGTGCCTAGTACCAGAGTAACCCATTTTATTACACTTATAACATGTTTTATTTAGTCGGCCTTCTATAAAGCCTCTGTGAAATAAGTACGTTTTAGGCCGCCGTGTTGGCTACGAACGAGTGATCGTTCCCAAACTTTGTACAGTCTATCGGGCTCTTTCCACGAGAAACATACTGCAGTTTTGTGTGCCTAGCCCCAGGGTAACCTGTTTTATTACAGTAAAAATATGCTTAATATAGTCAGCCTTCCATAAAGCCTCTGTGAAAGGAGTACGTTTTAGGCCGCCGTGTTGGCTACGAACGAGCGATCGTTCCCAAACTTTGCACAAACTATGGGGGTCTTTCCACGAGAAACATATTACACATTTGTGTACCTAGGGCAAGGAGAACCCATTTTATTACAGTAAAAATATGCTTAATATAGTCTGCCTTCTATAAAGCCTCTGTGTAACGAGTACGTTTTAGGCCGCCGTGTTGGCTACGAACGAGCGATCGTTCCCAAACTTTGCACACACTATGGGGGTCTTTCCACGAGAAACATATTACACTTTTGTGTGCCTAGCCCAATGGGAACCCATTTTATTACACTAATAACTTGTTTTATATAGTCGGCCTTCTATAACGCCTCTGTGAAACGAGTACGTTTTAGGCCGCCGTGTTGGCTACGAACGAGTGATCGTTCCCAAACTTTGCACAGACTATGGGGGTCTTTCCACGAGAAACATATTGCAGTTTTGTGTGCCTAGTACCAGAGGAACCCATTTTATTACACTTATAACATGTTTTATTTAGTCGGCCTTCTATAAAGCCTCTGTGAAATAAGTACGTTTTAGGCCGCCGTGTTGGCTACGAATGAGTGATCGTTCCCAAACTTTGTACAGTCTATCGGGCTCTTTCCACGAGAAACATACTGCAGTTTTGTGTGCCTAGCCCCAGGGTAACCTGTTTTATTACAGTAAAAATATGCTTAATATAGTCAGCCTTCCATAAAGCCTCTGTGAAACGAGTACGTTTTAGGCCGCCGTGTTGGCTACGAACGAGCGATCGTTCCCAAACTTTGCACAAACTATGGGGGTCTTTCCACGAGAAACATATTACACTTTTGTGTACCTAGCCCAATGGGAACACGTTTTATTACACTAAAAATATGCTTAATATAGTCGGCCTTCCATAAAGCCTCTGTGAAACGAGTACGTTTTAGGCCGCTGTGTTGGCTACGATCGAGTGATCGTTCCCAAACTTTGTACAGTCTATCGGGCTCTTTCCATGAGAAACATATTGCAGTTTTTTGTGCCTAGCCCCAGGGTAACCCGTTTTATTACAGTAAAAATATGCTTAATATAGTCAGCCTTCCATAAAGCCTCTGTGAAACGAGTACGTTTTAGGCCGCCGTGTTGGCTACGAACGAGCGATCGTTCCCAAACTTTACACACACTAGGGGGGTGTTTCCACAAGAAACATACTACACTTTTGTGTGCCCAGCCCCATGGGAACCCATTTTATTATAGTAAAAATATGCTTAATATAGTCGGCCTTCTATAAAGCCTCTGTGAAACGAGTACGTTTTAGGCCGCCGTGTTGGCTACGAACGAGTGATCGTTCCCAAACTTTGTACAGTCTATCGGGCTCTTTCCACGAGAAACATACTGCAGTTTTGTGTGCCTAGCCCCAGGGTAACCCGTTTTATTACAGTAAAAATATGCTTAATATAGTCAGCCTTCCATAAAGCCTCTGTGAAACGAGTACGTTTTAGGCCGCCGTGTTGGCTACGAACGAGCGATCGTTCCCAAACTTTGCACAAACTATGGGGGTCTTTCCACGAGAAACATATTACACTTTTGTGTACCTAGCCCAATGGGAACACGTTTTATTACACTAAAAATATGCTTAATATAGTCGGCCTTCCATAAAGCCTCTGTGAAACGAGTACGTTTTAGGCCGCTGTGTTGGCTACGATCGAGTGATCGTTCCCAAACTTTGCACACTCTATCGGGCTCTTTCCACGAGAAACATATTGCAGTTTTGTGTGCCTAGCCCCAGGGTAACCCGTTTTATTACACTAATAACATGTTTTATATAGTCGGCCTTCTATAAAGCCTCTGTGAAACGAGTAAGTTTTAGGCCGCCGTGTTGGCTACGAACGAGCGATCGTTCCCAAACTTTGCACAAACTATGGGGGTCTTTCCACGAGAAACATATTACACTTTTGTGTACCTAGCCCACTGGGAACACGTTTTATTACACTAAAAATATGCTTAATATAGTCGGCCTTCCATAAAGCCTCTGTGAAACGAGTACGTTTTAGGCCGCTGTGTTGGCTACGATCGAGTGATCGTTCCCAAACTTTGCACACTCTATCGGGCTCTTTCCACGAGAAACATATTGCAGTTTTGTGTGCCTAGCCCCAGGGTAACCCGTTTTATTACACTAATAACATGTTTCATATAGTCGGCCTTCTATAAAGCCTCTGTGAAACGAGTAAGTTTTAGGCCGCCGTGTTGGCTACGAACGAGCGATCGTTCCCAAACTTTGCACAAACTATGGGGGTCTTTCCACGAGAAACATATTACACTTTTGTGTACCTAGCCCAATGGGAACACGTTTTATTACACTAAAAATATGCTTAATATAGTCGGCCTTCCATAAAGCCTCTGTGAAACGAGTACGTTTTAGGCCGCTGTGTTGGCTACGATCGAGCGATCGTTCCCAAACTTTGCACACTCTATCGGGCTCTTTCCACGAGAAACATATTGCAGTTTTGTGTGCCTAGCCCCAGGGTAACCCGTTTTATTACACTAATAACATGTTTTATATAGTCGGCCTTCTATAAAGCCTCTGTGAAACGAGTAAGTTTTAGGCCGCCGTGTTGGCTACGAACGAGCGATCGTTCCCAAACTTTGCACAAACTATGGGGGTCTTTCCACGAGAAACATATTACACTTTTGTGTACCTAGCCCAATGGGAACACGTTTTATTACACTAAAAATATGCTTAATATAGTCGGCCTTCCATAAAGCCTCTGTGAAACGAGTACGTTTTAGGCCGCTGTGTTGGCTACGATCGAGCGATCGTTCCCAAACTTTGCACACTCTATCGGGCTCTTTCCACGAGAAACATATTGCAGTTTTGTGTGCCTAGCCCCAGGGTAACCCGTTTTATTACAGTAAAGACACGGTAAATTGACATAGGCCTTTATAAATTTATCACAGTTCGCCGAAAGCCAGTTTATTCTATTAACCAAGAGAACCCACTGACTTCTACTGTCGTCCTGCCCAGGAAAGCATGGCATTTCTGCTTGGCACTGCTGCGGTCACGAAAGAGCTGCCGCTAGCATGTCAGGGATCACTTTACCTGATCGAGCTTCCTCACATTCTGTGTCTTACCGCATGGCTGCCTGTCGGTGCATCACAAAATGGGTGGTTTTCATCCCTATATCCCATAACCTAACCTAACCCTAACTAACCTTATTCTAACCTAACCTAACTTCTTAACCTAACCCAACTTCTAAGCTAATAAAAGTCAAAAGTATCAAAAAGATACCAGGCTTACACAAATTAAGATTGTATCACTTTATTCAACTTTAACTCTAAACATAACCAACTTCTGAACAGAACACATTTCCAAACTAAATACAAGTCACACTGATCAAGAAGACACAACATTTACACACTATAGAGCAAGTTAGACCATAAGAGAAGTATGTTTTTGAGACTAAATCAAACCTCTTAAGACTGATCGAGGACAAAGTCAATCAGATAGCTAGAGGATCACATATAGAACATGACATTTTTGTAAAAATCGGACCAGCGGAACCAAAGTTAAAGACGATGGCGTGTTCGCCGTCGGTAGTTTCTATCCTATATCCTGCTCTGACCTGACCTAAGGCTGCCATGGGCCCCCGAAAACACTCCACTCAAACCTACACCAATGGACTCCAAACGCCCCCAAATGCGCTCCTAGCACGGTCCCCCGGGACGTCAGCGGGGCAACCAACCACGCCGGACGGCTGTCAAATTCCGCTACAGCACGGACCACATAGGATGCGGGCCAAGCCCCGTATCTCCGCAAACGTACCTGCCAGAGTCACGGGGCCAACGCTGGTCTTCTCGGAAACCCGCAGGCCCACACCGCCAGCACCTTCAGAACAGCAGCCACCCACAGACAAACATTTTTCCATAGACTGACATTGTATGGACTGCCGCCCAGCGGCGGGGGCTAAGCTATTACCACGTGCTGGTGGTTGGGAGCAGAGGGATTCAAGCCTTTAAGTTGCATTTTTAAAATCTGAAGGGTCCTTACAAATGTAGCTCTTCGTGCGCTCAATTTTGGAACAATTTCTTTAAATATTTACTGGACTCAAGTCTGCTCTGCTCGCAACAGAATAATCTCCTCCTCACAAGCATGGTCCGATACACTGAAATGATAATAATAAAGGATTGAGTTCATCCCACCCAAACATTCCTACAAAAACATTTCAGGAGTGATACATGGATATGATACTGATTTCAGTTGCTCAACTGAAATATAAACAGTATTTAAACCGCAATGGGCTGTTTACAAATCAAATTAAACGCTATTATTGTTGCCCAAAGCTAACGTGCTGCAGGCCTACATGCTGCCAAAATGCGCAGGAAAGAAGAAACGTCGTTCTTGTGAAAAATGCGTTCATTACCACGTCTCCTCTACAGTCGTATTCATGCAAATCTTAAAGGCGTGCAGGTGACTTTTTCCACCACTCAAAACCTACATGCAAATGACTTTTTTCCTTTTTAAGTGCTACATTTCTAATGCTTTCTTTTTCTGTTCATCTCGCTCCGTCACATGAAGACAGACGGAATTCTGAGTTCGATGACACCAAGCTTGGCAAAATCGGACAGACCGTTCTAAAGATTGATCTGTGAAACAATCCAGCCAATCAGATTCGATATGCAAATGAGGGTGGAGATAATGAGGGTGAAACTCGTAATCACCTCTATACCTACAGAGTTTTTAACCCCCGGGGCTAGGGGTTAGGGTCATCTAGCGATTTAACCCCAACTAACCCCAGCGGACTGGGGTTAGCCCTAGTGGACTGATGGAGAATTGCACTTTCCCACTTACAACTTTAAACCTATGGTAACTTTATTTTATAAAGTTATAAGGGCAATATTTGGTGCAGTTTGTTTTCTCACAACAACAACAACAAAATGTTTACAAGTCCACCTGTAATTTGTTTGAATCTACTTCATTTCTGGAAACATTTTTTTAATAAAATGAACTGGACTCCAAAACATCCTCCTCACAAACAAGTCAAATAAATGCAAAGGGTCTTGCTATATTTACTTGGGTTCATTTCTTTCATTTGTTATTAACAGTCTTACAGTAGGAATCAAATATAGCAGTCTGTTTGGGACTTTATTGAGTAGAATATGAAGTTGCTGTAAATGACCTCCAGATGGAGACTCGATACCACAAAAACAAAACATCCTTCTGTTATTTGTTTTTTTATTTATTTCATTTTTGGAAACATTTCTTTGATACAATTAACTGGACTCAAAAATACTCCTCACATACAAGTAAAAGAAATATCAAATGAAATAATAATAATAATAATAATGATAGTAAAAAGTTTAAACTTTATTTAAAAGTTTCATTAGTTACAGACAGACACACAAACACAGACAGAGAAACAAATAGACACACATGCAGAAAGATAGACAGACAGACAGACATTTAGATAGATAGACAGACAGATAGTTAGATAGACAGACAGATAGTTAGATAGACAGACAGACAGACAGATAGTTAGATAGATAGACAGACAGACAGATAGTTAGATAGATAGACAGACAGACAGTTAGATAGATTGACAGACAGATAGTTCGATAGACAGATAGTTAGATAGACAGACAGACAGATAGTTAGATAGATAGACAGAAAGACAGATAGTTAGATAGATAGACAGATAGTTAGATAGACAGACAGAAAGATAGATAGACAGACAGACAGACAGGCAGATAGTGAGATACATAGACAGATAGACAGACAGACAGACAGACAGTCAGACAGATAGTTAGTTAGATAGACAGAAAGATAGATTTATGACTTACAGCTACAAATATATACACACATACACACACATACACAAAGTGGACATATTGAGATCTGCACTGTGCAAAACTGCTAAAATGTGGATTTTTTAACACAGAATCACAGACAGTTTCAATGCTGAGCCTTTAGGGGGCGTCCACTTAAGAACAGCCGTTCATTTGAAATATGAATGATTTATCAATAAAATTGAAGTTTACAAAAACTTGCAAAAGAAATCTAACAGGAAAAATACAAACTATGTTCCTGTTCATACTGTACAATGATTTTGAACGCAAGTTATGCTGCTTAAAACCTTTATATTACAGCAATGTTTTTAAAACATGCAGATTTTATATATATATATATATATGGCCAGTTAAATTGGCAGCCTTTGCTGTGAATGTCGGTCTCTCATCCGTGTCTAGAAAAGCACTTCATAAATTAAATGAATTATTATAATTACTCATGTTATTATTATTATTTTCGTAATTCTTGTTATTATCCTTATTATTCCGTCAATAAAACTTTCCTTGTGTAATTGTATGATTCCACCTGAATTATTCACTTTAACACTTGCAAAATTCCGAATGACATTAAAAATAATTTCTGCAACAGAACACCTCAGATGTCAAAAACTCTTAGCATTTGTGAGCACTTTTCCATAGACTCACATTGTATAGACTGCCACCCAGTGGGGTTAAACAATAATGGTCCAATGTGAAACGAGTACGTTTTAGGCCGCCGTGTTGGCTACGAACGAGTGATCGTTCCCAAACTTTGCACAGACTATGGGGGTCTTTCCACGAGAAACATATTGCAGTTTTGTGTGCCTAGCCCCAGGGTAACCCGTTTTATTACACTAATAACATGTTTTATATAGTCGGCCTTCTATAAAGCCTCTGTGAAACGAGTACGTTTTAGGCCGCCGTGTTGGCTACGAACGAGCGATCGTTCCCAAACTTTACACACACTAGGGGGGTGTTTCCACAAGAAACATACTACACTTTTGTGTGCCCAGCCCCATGGGAACCCATTTTATTACAGTAAAAATATGCTTAATATAGTCGGCCTTCTATAAAGCCTCTGTGAAATAAGTACGTTTTAGGCCGCCGTGTTGGCTACGAACGAGTGATCGTTCCCAAACTTTGTACAGTCTATTGGGCTCTTTCCACGAGAAACATATTGCAGTTTTGTGTGCCTAGCCCCAGGGTAACCCGTTTTATTACAGTAAAAATATGCTTAATATATTCGGCCTTCCATAAAGCCTCTGTGAAAGGAGTACGTTTTAGGCCGCCGTGTTGGCTACGAACGAGCGATCGTTCCCAAACTTTGCACACACTATGGGGGTCTTTCCACGAGAAACATATTACACATTTGTGTACCTAGGGCAAGGAGAACCCATTTTATAACAGTAAAAATATGCTTAATATAGTCTGCCTTCTATAAAGCCTCTGTGTAACGAGTACGTTTTAGGCCGCCGTGTTGGCTACGAACGAGCGATCGTTCCCAAACTTTGCACACACTATGGGGGTCTTTCCACGAGAAACATATTACACTTTTGTGTGCCTAGCCCAATGGGAACCCATTTTATTACACTAATAACATGTTTTATATAGTCGGCCTTCTATAACGCCTCTGTGAAACGAGTACGTTTTAGGCCGCCGTGTTGGCTACGAACGAGCGATCGTTCCCAAACTTTGTACAGTCTATCGGGCTCTTTCCATGAGAAACATATTGCAGTTTTTTGTGCCTAGCCCCAGGGTAACCCGTTTTATTACAGTAAAAATATGCTTAATATAGTCAGCCTTCCATAAAGCCTCTGTGAAACGAGTACGTTTTAGGCCGCCGTGTTGGCTACGAACGAGCGATCGTTCCCAAACTTTACACACACTAGGGGGGTGTTTCCACAAGAAACATACTACACTTTTGTGTGCCCAGCCCCATGGGAACCCATTTTATTATAGTAAAAATATGCTTAATATAGTCGGCCTTCTATAAAGCCTCTGTGAAACGAGTACGTTTTAGGCCGCCGTGTTGGCTACGAACGAGTGATCGTTCCCAAACTTTGTACAGTCTATCGGGCTCTTTCCACGAGAAACATACTGCAGTTTTGTGTGCCTAGCCCCAGGGTAACCCGTTTTATTACAGTAAAAATATGCTTAATATAGTCAGCCTTCCATAAAGCCTCTGTGAAACGAGTACGTTTTAGGCCGCCGTGTTGGCTACGAACGAGCGATCGTTCCCAAACTTTGCACAAACTATGGGGGTCTTTCCACGAGAAACATATTACACTTTTGTGTACCTAGCCCAATGGGAACACGTTTTATTACACTAAAAATATGCTTAATATAGTCGGCCTTCCATAAAGCCTCTGTGAAACGAGTACGTTTTAGGCCGCTGTGTTGGCTACGATCGAGTGATCGTTCCCAAACTTTGCACACTCTATCGGGCTCTTTCCACGAGAAACATATTGCAGTTTTGTGTGCCTAGCCCCAGGGTAACCCGTTTTATTACACTAATAACATGTTTTATATAGTCGGCCTTCTATAAAGCCTCTGTGAAACGAGTAAGTTTTAGGCCGCCGTGTTGGCTACGAACGAGCGATCGTTCCCAAACTTTGCACAAACTATGGGGGTCTTTCCACGAGAAACATATTACACTTTTGTGTACCTAGCCCACTGGGAACACGTTTTATTACACTAAAAATATGCTTAATATAGTCGGCCTTCCATAAAGCCTCTGTGAAACGAGTACGTTTTAGGCCGCTGTGTTGGCTACGATCGAGTGATCGTTCCCAAACTTTGCACACTCTATCGGGCTCTTTCCACGAGAAACATATTGCAGTTTTGTGTGCCTAGCCCCAGGGTAACCCGTTTTATTACACTAATAACATGTTTCATATAGTCGGCCTTCTATAAAGCCTCTGTGAAACGAGTAAGTTTTAGGCCGCCGTGTTGGCTACGAACGAGCGATCGTTCCCAAACTTTGCACAAACTATGGGGGTCTTTCCACGAGAAACATATTACACTTTTGTGTACCTAGCCCAATGGGAACACGTTTTATTACACTAAAAATATGCTTAATATAGTCGGCCTTCCATAAAGCCTCTGTGAAACGAGTACGTTTTAGGCCGCTGTGTTGGCTACGATCGAGCGATCGTTCCCAAACTTTGCACACTCTATCGGGCTCTTTCCACGAGAAACATATTGCAGTTTTGTGTGCCTAGCCCCAGGGTAACCCGTTTTATTACAGTAAAGACACGGTAAATTGACATAGGCCTTTATAAATTTATCACAGTTCGCCGAAAGCCAGTTTATTCTATTAACCAAGAGAACCCATTGACTTCTACTGTCGTCCTGCCCAGGAAAGCATGGCATTTCTGCTTGGCACTGCTGCGGTCACGAAAGAGCTGCCGCTAGCATGTCAGGGATCACTTTACCTGATCGAGCTTCCTCACATTCTGTGTCTTACCGCATGGCTGCCTGTCGGTGCATCACAAAATGGGTGGTTTTCATCCCTATATCCCATAACCTAACCTAACCCTAACTAACCTTATTCTAACCTAACCTAACTTCTTAACCTAACCCAACTTCTAAGCTAATAAAAGTCAAAAGTATCAAAAAGATACCAGGCTTACACAAATTAAGATTGTATCACTTTATTCAACTTTAACTCTAAACATAACCAACTTCTGAACAGAACACATTTCCAAACTAAATACAAGTCACACTGATCAAGAAGACACAACATTTACACACTATAGAGCAAGTTAGACCATAAGAGAAGTATGTTTTTGAGACTAAATCAAACCTCTTAAGACTGATCGAGGACAAAGTCAATCAGATAGCTAGAGGATCACATATAGAACATGACATTTTTGTAAAAATCGGACCAGCGGAACCAAAGTTAAAGACGATGGCGTGTTCGCCGTCGGTAGTTTCTATCCTATATCCTGCTCTGACCTGACCTAAGGCTGCCACGGGCCCCCGAAAACACTCCACTCAAACCTACACCAATGGACTCCAAACGCCCCCAAATGCGCTCCTAGCACGGTCCCCCGGGACGTCAGCGGGGCAACCAACCACGCCGGACGGCTGTCAAATTCCGCTACAGCACGGACCACATAGGATGCGGGCCAAGCCCCGTAACTCCGCAAACGTACCTGCCAGAGTCACGGGGCCAACGCTGGTCTTCTCGGAAACCCGCAGGCCCACACCGCCAGCACCTTCAGAACAGCAGCCACCCACAGACAAACATTTTTCCATAGACTGACATTGTATGGACTGCCGCCCAGCGGCGGGGGCTAAGCTATTACCACGTGCTGGTGGTTGGGAGCAGAGGGATTCAAGCCTTTAAGTTGCATTTTTAAAATCTGAAGGGTCCTTACAAATGTAGCTCTTCGTGCACTCAATTTTGGAACAATTTCTTTAAATATTTACTGGACTCAAGTCTGCTCTGCTCGCAACAGAATAATCTCCTCCTCACAAGCATGGTCCGATACATTGAAATGATAATAATAAAGGATTGAGTTCATCCCACCCAAACATTCCTACAAAAACATTTCAGGAGTGATACATGGATATGATACTGATTTCAGTTGCTCAACTGAAATATAAACAGTATTTAAACCGCAATGGGCTGTTTACAAATCAAATTAAACGCTATTATTGTTGCCCAAAGCTAACGTGCTGCAGGCCTACATGCTGCCAAAATGCGCAGGAAAGAAGAAACGTCGTTCTTGTGAAAAATGCGTTCATTACCACGTCTCCTCTACAGTCGTATTCATGCAAATCTTAAAGGCGTGCAGGTGACTTTTTCCACCACTCAAAACCTACATGCAAATGACTTTTTTCCTTTTTAAGTGCTACATTTCTAATGCTTTCTTTTTCTGTTCATCTCGCTCCGTCACATGAAGACAGACGGAATTCTGAGTTCGATGACACCAAGCTTGGCAAAATCGGACAGACCGTTCTAAAGATTGATCTGTGAAACAATCCAGCCAATCAGATTCGATATGCAAATGAGGGTGGAGATAATGAGGGTGAAACTCGTAATCACCTCTATACCCTACAGAGTTTTTAACCCCCGGGGCTAGGGGTTAGGGTCATCTAGCGATTTAACCCCAACTAACCCCAGCGGACTGGGGTTAGCCCTAGTGGACTGATGGAGAATTGCACTTTCCCACTTACAACTTTAAACCTATGGTAACTTTATTTTATAAAGTTATAAGGGCAATATTTGGTGCAGTTTGTTTTCTCACAACAACAACAACAAAATGTTTACAAGTCCACCTGTAATTTGTTTGAATCTACTTCATTTCTGGAAACATTTTTTTAATAAAATGAACTGGACTCCAAAACATCCTCCTCACAAACAAGTCAAATAAATGCAAAGGGTCTTGCTATATTTACTTGGGTTCATTTCTTTCATTTGTTATTAACAGTCTTACAGTAGGAATCAAATATAGCAGTCTGTTTGGGACTTTATTGAGTAGAATATGAAGTTGCTGTAAATGACCACCAGATGGAGACTCGATACCACAAAAACAAAACATCCTTCTGTTATTTGTTTTTTTATTTATTTCATTTTTGGAAACATTTCTTTGATACAATTAACTGGACTCAAAAATACTCCTCACATACAAGTAAAAGAAATATCAAATGAAATAATAATAATAATAATAATGATAGTAAAAAGTTTAAACTTTATTTAAAAGTTTCATTAGTTACAGACAGACACACAAACACAGACAGAGAAACAAATAGACACACATGCAGAAAGATAGACAGACAGACAGACATTTAGATAGATAGACAGACAGATAGTTAGATAGACAGACAGATAGTTAGATAGACAGACAGACAGACAGATAGTTAGATAGATAGACAGACAGACAGATAGTTAGATAGATAGACAGACAGACAGTTAGATAGATTGACAGACAGATAGTTCGATAGACAGATAGTTAGATAGACAGACAGACAGACAGATAGTTAGATAGATAGACAGAAAGACAGATAGTTAGATAGATAGACAGATAGTTAGATAGACAGACAGAAAGATAGATAGACAGACAGACAGACAGGCAGATAGTGAGATACATAGACAGATAGACAGACAGACAGACAGACAGTCAGACAGATAGTTAGTTAGATAGACAGAAAGATAGATTTATGACTTACAGCTACAAATATATACACACATACACACACATACACAAAGTGGACATATTGAGATCTGCACTGTGCAAAACTGCTAAAATGTGGATTTTTTAACACAGAATCACAGACAGTTTCAATGCTGAGCCTTTAGGGGGCGTCCACTTAAGAACAGCCGTTCATTTGAAATATGAATGATTTATCAATAAAATTGAAGTTTACAAAAACTTGCAAAAGAAATCTAACAGGAAAAATACAAACTATGTTCCTGTTCATACTGTACAATGATTTTGAACGCAAGTTATGCTGCTTAAAACCTTTATATTACAGCAATGTTTTTAAAACATGCAGATTTTATATATATATATATATATATGGCCAGTTAAATTGGCAGCCTTTGCTGTGAATGTCGGTCTCTCATCCGTGTCTAGAAAAGCACTTCATAAATTAAATGAATTATTATAATTACTCATGTTATTATTATTATTTTCGTAATTCTTGTTATTATCCTTATTATTCCGTCAATAAAACTTTCCTTGTGTAATTGTATGATTCCACCTGAATTATTCACTTTAACACTTGCAAAATTCCGAATGACATTAAAAATAATTTCTGCAACAGAACACCTCAGATGTCAAAAACTCTTAGCATTTGTGAGCACTTTTCCATAGACTCACATTGTATAGACTGCCACCCAGTGGGGTTAAACAATAATGGTCCAATGTGAAACGAGTACGTTTTAGGCCGCCGTGTTGGCTACGAACGAGTGATCGTTCCCAAACTTTGCACAGACTATGGGGGTCTTTCCACGAGAAACATATTGCAGTTTTGTGTGCCTAGCCCCAGGGTAACCCGTTTTATTACACTAATAACATGTTTTATATAGTCGGCCTTCTATAAAGCCTCTGTGAAACGAGTACGTTTTAGGCCGCCGTGTTGGCTACGAACGAGCGATCGTTCCCAAACTTTACACACACTAGGGAGGTGTTTCCACAAGAAACATACTACACTTTTGTGTGCCCAGCCCCATGGGAACCCATTTTATTACAGTAAAAATATGCTTAATATAGTCGGCCTTCTATAAAGCCTCTGTGAAATAAGTACGTTTTAGGCCGCCGTGTTGGCTACGAACGAGTGATCGTTCCCAAACTTTGTACAGTCTATTGGGCTCTTTCCACGAGAAACATATTGCAGTTTTGTGTGCCTAGCCCCAGGGTAACCCGTTTTATTACAGTAAAAATATGCTTAATATATTCGGCCTTCCATAAAGCCTCTGTGAAAGGAGTACGTTTTAGGCCGCCGTGTTGGCTACGAACGAGCGATCGTTCCCAAACTTTGCACACACTATGGGGGTCTTTCCACGAGAAACATATTACACATTTGTGTACCTAGGGCAAGGAGAACCCATTTTATAACAGTAAAAATATGCTTAATATAGTCTGCCTTCTATAAAGCCTCTGTGTAACGAGTACGTTTTAGGCCGCCGTGTTGGCTACGAACGAGCGATCGTTCCCAAACTTTGCACACACTATGGGGGTCTTTCCACGAGAAACATATTACACTTTTGTGTGCCTAGCCCAATGGGAACCCATTTTATTACACTAATAACATGTTTTATATAGTCGGCCTTCTATAACGCCTCTGTGAAACGAGTACGTTTTAGGCCGCCGTGTTGGCTACGAACGAGCGATCGTTCCCAAACTTTGTACAGTCTATCGGGCTCTTTCCATGAGAAACATATTGCAGTTTTTTGTGCCTAGCCCCAGGGTAACCCGTTTTATTACAGTAAAAATATGCTTAATATAGTCAGCCTTCCATAAAGCCTCTGTGAAACGAGTACGTTTTAGGCCGCCGTGTTGGCTACGAACGAGCGATCGTTCCCAAACTTTACACACACTAGGGGGGTGTTTCCACAAGAAACATACTACACTTTTGTGTGCCCAGCCCCATGGGAACCCATTTTATTATAGTAAAAATATGCTTAATATAGTCGGCCTTCTATAAAGCCTCTGTGAAACGAGTACGTTTTAGGCCGCCGTGTTGGCTACGAACGAGTGATCGTTCCCAAACTTTGTACAGTCTATCGGGCTCTTTCCACGAGAAACATACTGCAGTTTTGTGTGCCTAGCCCCAGGGTAACCCGTTTTATTACAGTAAAAATATGCTTAATATAGTCAGCCTTCCATAAAGCCTCTGTGAAACGAGTACGTTTTAGGCCGCCGTGTTGGCTACGAACGAGCGATCGTTCCCAAACTTTGCACAAACTATGGGGGTCTTTCCACGAGAAACATATTACACTTTTGTGTACCTAGCCCAATGGGAACACGTTTTATTACACTAAAAATATGCTTAATATAGTCGGCCTTCCATAAAGCCTCTGTGAAACGAGTACGTTTTAGGCCGCTGTGTTGGCTACGATCGAGTGATCGTTCCCAAACTTTGCACACTCTATCGGGCTCTTTCCACGAGAAACATATTGCAGTTTTGTGTGCCTAGCCCCAGGGTAACCCGTTTTATTACACTAATAACATGTTTTATATAGTCGGCCTTCTATAAAGCCTCTGTGAAACGAGTAAGTTTTAGGCCGCCGTGTTGGCTACGAACGAGCGATCGTTCCCAAACTTTGCACAAACTATGGGGGTCTTTCCACGAGAAACATATTACACTTTTGTGTACCTAGCCCACTGGGAACACGTTTTATTACACTAAAAATATGCTTAATATAGTCGGCCTTCCATAAAGCCTCTGTGAAACGAGTACGTTTTAGGCCGCTGTGTTGGCTACGATCGAGTGATCGTTCCCAAACTTTGCACACTCTATCGGGCTCTTTCCACGAGAAACATATTGCAGTTTTGTGTGCCTAGCCCCAGGGTAACCCGTTTTATTACACTAATAACATGTTTCATATAGTCGGCCTTCTATAAAGCCTCTGTGAAACGAGTAAGTTTTAGGCCGCCGTGTTGGCTACGAACGAGCGATCGTTCCCAAACTTTGCACAAACTATGGGGGTCTTTCCACGAGAAACATATTACACTTTTGTGTACCTAGCCCAATGGGAACACGTTTTATTACACTAAAAATATGCTTAATATAGTCGGCCTTCCATAAAGCCTCTGTGAAACGAGTACGTTTTAGGCCGCTGTGTTGGCTACGATCGAGCGATCGTTCCCAAACTTTGCACACTCTATCGGGCTCTTTCCACGAGAAACATATTGCAGTTTTGTGTGCCTAGCCCCAGGGTAACCCGTTTTATTACACTAATAACATGTTTTATATAGTCGGCCTTCTATAAAGCCTCTGTGAAACGAGTAAGTTTTAGGCCGCCGTGTTGGCTACGAACGAGCGATCGTTCCCAAACTTTGCACAAACTATGGGGGTCTTTCCACGAGAAACATATTACACTTTTGTGTACCTAGCCCAATGGGAACACGTTTTATTACACTAAAAATATGCTTAATATAGTCGGCCTTCCATAAAGCCTCTGTGAAACGAGTACGTTTTAGGCCGCTGTGTTGGCTACGATCGAGCGATCGTTCCCAAACTTTGCACACTCTATCGGGCTCTTTCCACGAGAAACATATTGCAGTTTTGTGTGCCTAGCCCCAGGGTAACCCGTTTTATTACAGTAAAGACACGGTAAATTGACATAGGCCTTTATAAATTTATCACAGTTCGCCGAAAGCCAGTTTATTCTATTAACCAAGAGAACCCATTGACTTCTACTGTCGTCCTGCCCAGGAAAGCATGGCATTTCTGCTTGGCACTGCTGCGGTCACGAAAGAGCTGCCGCTAGCATGTCAGGGATCACTTTACCTGATCGAGCTTCCTCACATTCTGTGTCTTACCGCATGGCTGCCTGTCGGTGCATCACAAAATGGGTGGTTTTCATCCCTATATCCCATAACCTAACCTAACCCTAACTAACCTTATTCTAACCTAACCTAACTTCTTAACCTAACCCAACTTCTAAGCTAATAAAAGTCAAAAGTATCAAAAAGATACCAGGCTTACACAAATTAAGATTGTATCACTTTATTCAACTTTAACTCTAAACATAACCAACTTCTGAACAGAACACATTTCCAAACTAAATACAAGTCACACTGATCAAGAAGACACAACATTTACACACTATAGAGCAAGTTAGACCATAAGAGAAGTATGTTTTTGAGACTAAATCAAACCTCTTAAGACTGATCGAGGACAAAGTCAATCAGATAGCTAGAGGATCACATATAGAACATGACATTTTTGTAAAAATCGGACCAGCGGAACCAAAGTTAAAGACGATGGCGTGTTCGCCGTCGGTAGTTTCTATCCTATATCCTGCTCTGACCTGACCTAAGGCTGCCACGGGCCCCCGAAAACACTCCACTCAAACCTACACCAATGGACTCCAAACGCCCCCAAATGCGCTCCTAGCACGGTCCCCCGGGACGTCAGCGGGGCAACCAACCACGCCGGACGGCTGTCAAATTCCGCTACAGCACGGACCACATAGGATGCGGGCCAAGCCCCGTATCTCCGCAAACGTACCTGCCAGAGTCACGGGGCCAACGCTGGTCTTCTCGGAAACCCGCAGGCCCACACCGCCAGCACCTTCAGAACAGCAGCCACCCACAGACAAACATTTTTCCATAGACTGACATTGTATGGACTGCCGCCCAGCGGCGGGGGCTAAGCTATTACCACGTGCTGGTGGTTGGGAGCAGAGGGATTCAAGCCTTTAAGTTGCATTTTTAAAATCTGAAGGGTCCTTACAAATGTAGCTCTTCGTGCGCTCAATTTTGGAACAATTTCTTTAAATATTTACTGGACTCAAGTCTGCTCTGCTCGCAACAGAATAATCTCCTCCTCACAAGCATGGTCCGATACATTGAAATGATAATAATAAAGGATTGAGTTCATCCCACCCAAACATTCCTACAAAAACATTTCAGGAGTGATACATGGATATGATACTGATTTCAGTTGCTCAACTGAAATATAAACAGTATTTAAACCGCAATGGGCTGTTTACAAATCAAACTAAACGCTATTATTGTTGCCCAAAGCTAACGTGCTGCAGGCCTACATGCTGCCAAAATGCGCAGGAAAGAAGAAACGTCGTTCTTGTGAAAAATGCGTTCATTACCACGTCTCCTCTACAGTCGTATTCATGCAAATCTTAAAGGCGTGCAGGTGACTTTTTCCACCACTCAAAACCTACATGCAAATGACTTTTTTCCTTTTTAAGTGCTACATTTCTAATGCTTTCTTTTTCTGTTCATCTCGCTCCGTCACATGAAGACAGACGGAATTCTGAGTTCGATGACACCAAGCTTGGCAAAATCGGACAGACCGTTCTAAAGATTGATCTGTGAAACAATCCAGCCAATCAGATTCGATATGCAAATGAGGGTGGAGATAATGAGGGTGAAACTCGTAATCACCTCTATACCTACAGAGTTTTTAACCCCCGGGGCTAGGGGTTAGGGTCATCTAGCGATTTAACCCCAACTAACCCCAGCGGACTGGGGTTAGCCCTAGTGGACTGATGGAGAATTGCACTTTCCCACTTACAACTTTAAACCTATGGTAACTTTATTTTATAAAGTTATAAGGGCAATATTTGGTGCAGTTTGTTTTCTCACAACAACAACAACAAAATGTTTACAAGTCCACCTGTAATTTGTTTGAATCTACTTCATTTCTGGAAACATTTTTTTAATAAAATGAACTGGACTCCAAAACATCCTCCTCACAAACAAGTCAAATAAATGCAAAGGGTCTTGCTATATTTACTTGGGTTCATTTCTTTCATTTGTTATTAACAGTCTTACAGTAGGAATCAAATATAGCAGTCTGTTTGGGACTTTATTGAGTAGAATATGAAGTTGCTGTAAATGACCACCAGATGGAGACTCGATACCACAAAAACAAAACATCCTTCTGTTATTTGTTTTTTTATTTATTTCATTTTTGGAAACATTTCTTTGATACAATTAACTGGACTCAAAAATACTCCTCACATACAAGTAAAAGAAATATCAAATGAAATAATAATAATAATAATAATGATAGTAAAAAGTTTAAACTTTATTTAAAAGTTTCATTAGTTACAGACAGACACACAAACACAGACAGAGAAACAAATAGACACACATGCAGAAAGATAGACAGACAGACAGACATTTAGATAGATAGACAGACAGATAGTTAGATAGACAGACAGATAGTTAGATAGACAGACAGACAGACAGATAGTTAGATAGATAGACAGACAGACAGATAGTTAGATAGATAGACAGACAGACAGTTAGATAGATTGACAGACAGATAGTTCGATAGACAGATAGTTAGATAGACAGACAGACAGATAGTTAGATAGATAGACAGAAAGACAGATAGTTAGATAGATAGACAGATAGTTAGATAGACAGACAGAAAGATAGATAGACAGACAGACAGACAGGCAGATAGTGAGATACATAGACAGATAGACAGACAGACAGACAGACAGTCAGACAGATAGTTAGTTAGATAGACAGAAAGATAGATTTATGACTTACAGCTACAAATATATACACACATACACACACATACACAAAGTGGACATATTGAGATCTGCACTGTGCAAAACTGCTAAAATGTGGATTTTTTAACACAGAATCACAGACAGTTTCAATGCTGAGCCTTTAGGGGGCGTCCACTTAAGAACAGCCGTTCATTTGAAATATGAATGATTTATCAATAAAATTGAAGTTTACAAAAACTTGCAAAAGAAATCTAACAGGAAAAATACAAACTATGTTCCTGTTCATACTGTACAATGATTTTGAACGCAAGTTATGCTGCTTAAAACCTTTATATTACAGCAATGTTTTTAAAACATGCAGATTTTATATATATATATATATGGCCAGTTAAATTGGCAGCCTTTGCTGTGAATGTCGGTCTCTCATCCGTGTCTAGAAAAGCACTTCATAAATTAAATGAATTATTATAATTACTCATGTTATTATTATTATTTTCGTAATTCTTGTTATTATCCTTATTATTCCGTCAATAAAACTTTCCTTGTGTAATTGTATGATTCCACCTGAATTATTCACTTTAACACTTGCAAAATTCCGAATGACATTAAAAATAATTTCTGCAACAGAACACCTCAGATGTCAAAAACTCTTAGCATTTGTGAGCACTTTTCCATAGACTCACATTGTATAGACTGCCACCCAGTGGGGTTAAACAATAATGGTCCAATGTGAAACGAGTACGTTTTAGGCCGCCGTGTTGGCTACGAACGAGTGATCGTTCCCAAACTTTGCACAGACTATGGGGGTCTTTCCACGAGAAACATATTGCAGTTTTGTGTGCCTAGCCCCAGGGTAACCCGTTTTATTACACTAATAACATGTTTTATATAGTCGGCCTTCTATAAAGCCTCTGTGAAACGAGTACGTTTTAGGCCGCCGTGTTGGCTACGAACGAGCGATCGTTCCCAAACTTTACACACACTAGGGAGGTGTTTCCACAAGAAACATACTACACTTTTGTGTGCCCAGCCCCATGGGAACCCATTTTATTACAGTAAAAATATGCTTAATATAGTCGGCCTTCTATAAAGCCTCTGTGAAATAAGTACGTTTTAGGCCGCCGTGTTGGCTACGAACGAGTGATCGTTCCCAAACTTTGTACAGTCTATTGGGCTCTTTCCACGAGAAACATATTGCAGTTTTGTGTGCCTAGCCCCAGGGTAACCCGTTTTATTACAGTAAAAATATGCTTAATATATTCGGCCTTCCATAAAGCCTCTGTGAAAGGAGTACGTTTTAGGCCGCCGTGTTGGCTACGAACGAGCGATCGTTCCCAAACTTTGCACACACTATGGGGGTCTTTCCACGAGAAACATATTACACATTTGTGTACCTAGGGCAAGGAGAACCCATTTTATAACAGTAAAAATATGCTTAATATAGTCTGCCTTCTATAAAGCCTCTGTGTAACGAGTACGTTTTAGGCCGCCGTGTTGGCTACGAACGAGCGATCGTTCCCAAACTTTGCACACACTATGGGGGTCTTTCCACGAGAAACATATTACACTTTTGTGTGCCTAGCCCAATGGGAACCCATTTTATTACACTAATAACATGTTTTATATAGTCGGCCTTCTATAACGCCTCTGTGAAACGAGTACGTTTTAGGCCGCCGTGTTGGCTACGAACGAGCGATCGTTCCCAAACTTTGTACAGTCTATCGGGCTCTTTCCATGAGAAACATATTGCAGTTTTTTGTGCCTAGCCCCAGGGTAACCCGTTTTATTACAGTAAAAATATGCTTAATATAGTCAGCCTTCCATAAAGCCTCTGTGAAACGAGTACGTTTTAGGCCGCCGTGTTGGCTACGAAGGAGCGATCGTTCCCAAACTTTACACACACTAGGGGGGTGTTTCCACAAGAAACATACTACACTTTTGTGTGCCCAGCCCCATGGGAACCCATTTTATTATAGTAAAAATATGCTTAATATAGTCGGCCTTCTATAAAGCCTCTGTGAAACGAGTACGTTTTAGGCCGCCGTGTTGGCTACGAACGAGTGATCGTTCCCAAACTTTGTACAGTCTATCGGGCTCTTTCCACGAGAAACATACTGCAGTTTTGTGTGCCTAGCCCCAGGGTAACCCGTTTTATTACAGTAAAAATATGCTTAATATAGTCAGCCTTCCATAAAGCCTCTGTGAAACGAGTACGTTTTAGGCCGCCGTGTTGGCTACGAACGAGCGATCGTTCCCATACTTTGCACAAACTATGGGGGTCTTTCCACGAGAAACATATTACACTTTTGTGTACCTAGCCCAATGGGAACACGTTTTATTACACTAAAAATATGCTTAATATAGTCGGCCTTCCATAAAGCCTCTGTGAAACGAGTACGTTTTAGGCCGCTGTGTTGGCTACGATCGAGTGATCGTTCCCAAACTTTGCACACTCTATCGGGCTCTTTCCACGAGAAACATATTGCAGTTTTGTGTGCCTAGCCCCAGGGTAACCCGTTTTATTACACTAATAACATGTTTTATATAGTCGGCCTTCTATAAAGCCTCTGTGAAACGAGTAAGTTTTAGGCCGCCGTGTTGGCTACGAACGAGCGATCGTTCCCAAACTTTGCACAAACTATGGGGGTCTTTCCACGAGAAACATATTACACTTTTGTGTACCTAGCCCACTGGGAACACGTTTTATTACACTAAAAATATGCTTAATATAGTCGGCCTTCCATAAAGCCTCTGTGAAACGAGTACGTTTTAGGCCGCTGTGTTGGCTACGATCGAGTGATCGTTCCCAAACTTTGCACACTCTATCGGGCTCTTTCCACGAGAAACATATTGCAGTTTTGTGTGCCTAGCCCCAGGGTAACCCGTTTTATTACACTAATAACATGTTTTATATAGTCGGCCTTCTATAAAGCCTCTGTGAAACGAGTAAGTTTTAGGCCGCCGTGTTGGCTACGAACGAGCGATCGTTCCCAAACTTTGCACAAACTATGGGGGTCTTTCCACGAGAAACATATTACACTTTTGTGTACCTAGCCCAATGGGAACACGTTTTATTACACTAAAAATATGCTTAATATAGTCGGCCTTCCATAAAGCCTCTGTGAAACGAGTACGTTTTAGGCCGCTGTGTTGGCTACGATCGAGCGATCGTTCCCAAACTTTGCACACTCTATCGGGCTCTTTCCACGAGAAACATATTGCAGTTTTGTGTGCCTAGCCCCAGGGTAACCCGTTTTATTACAGTAAAGACACGGTAAATTGACATAGGCCTTTATAAATTTATCACAGTTCGCCGAAAGCCAGTTTATTCTATTAACCAAGAGAACCCATTGACTTCTACTGTCGTCCTGCCCAGGAAAGCATGGCATTTCTGCTTGGCACTGCTGCGGTCACGAAAGAGCTGCCGCTAGCATGTCAGGGATCACTTTACCTGATCGAGCTTCCTCACATTCTGTGTCTTACCGCATGGCTGCCTGTCGGTGCATCACAAAATGGGTGGTTTTCATCCCTATATCCCATAACCTAACCTAACCCTAACTAACCTTATTCTAACCTAACCTAACTTCTTAACCTAACCCAACTTCTAAGCTAATAAAAGTCAAAAGTATCAAAAAGATACCAGGCTTACACAAATTAAGATTGTATCACTTTATTCAACTTTAACTCTAAACATAACCAACTTCTGAACAGAACACATTTCCAAACTAAATACAAGTCACACTGATCAAGAAGACACAACATTTACACACTATAGAGCAAGTTAGACCATAAGAGAAGTATGTTTTTGAGACTAAATCAAACCTCTTAAGACTGATCGAGGACAAAGTCAATCAGATAGCTAGAGGATCACATATAGAACATGACATTTTTGTAAAAATCGGACCAGCGGAACCAAAGTTAAAGACGATGGCGTGTTCGCCGTCGGTAGTTTCTATCCTATATCCTGCTCTGACCTGACCTAAGGCTGCCACGGGCCCCCGAAAACACTCCACTCAAACCTACACCAATGGACTCCAAACGCCCCCAAATGCGCTCCTAGCACGGTCCCCCGGGACGTCAGCGGGGCAACCAACCACGCCGGACGGCTGTCAAATTCCGCTACAGCACGGACCACATAGGATGCGGGCCAAGCCCCGTATCTCCGCAAACGTACCTGCCAGAGTCACGGGGCCAACGCTGGTCTTCTCGGAAACCCGCAGGCCCACACCGCCAGCACCTTCAGAACAGCAGCCACCCACAGACAAACATTTTTCCATAGACTGACATTGTATGGACTGCCGCCCAGCGGCGGGGGCTAAGCTATTACCACGTGCTGGTGGTTGGGAGCAGAGGGATTCAAGCCTTTAAGTTGCATTTTTAAAATCTGAAGGGTCCTTACAAATGTAGCTCTTCGTGCGCTCAATTTTGGAACAATTTCTTTAAATATTTACTGGACTCAAGTCTGCTCTGCTCGCAACAGAATAATCTCCTCCTCACAAGCATGGTCCGATACATTGAAATGATAATAATAAAGGATTGAGTTCATCCCACCCAAACATTCCTACAAAAACATTTCAGGAGTGATACATGGATATGATACTGATTTCAGTTGCTCAACTGAAATATAAACAGTATTTAAACCGCAATGGGCTGTTTACAAATCAAATTAAACGCTATTATTGTTGCCCAAAGCTAACGTGCTGCAGGCCTACATGCTGCCAAAATGCGCAGGAAAGAAGAAACGTCGTTCTTTTGAAAAATGCGTTCATTACCACGTCTCCTCTACAGTCGTATTCATGCAAATCTTAAAGGCGTGCAGGTGACTTTTTCCACCACTCAAAACCTACATGCAAAAGACTTTTTTCCTTTTTAAGTGCTACATTTCTAATGCTTTCTTTTTCTGTTCATCTCGCTCCGTCACATGAAGACAGACGGAATTCTGAGTTCGATGACACCAAGCTTGGCAAAATCGGACAGACCGTTCTAAAGATTGATCTGTGAAACAATCCAGCCAATCAGATTCGATATGCAAATGAGGGTGGAGATAATGAGGGTGAAACTCGTAATCACCTCTATACCTAACCCTAACCCTAACCCTAACCCTAACCTAACCCTAACCCTAACCCTAACCCTAACCCTAACCCTAACCCTAACCTAACCCTAACCCTAACCCTAACCCTAACCCTAACCCTAACCCTATCCTAACCCTAACCCTAACCCTAACCCTAACCCTAACCCTAACCCTAACCCTAACCTAACCCTAACCCTAACCCTAACCCTAACCCTAACCCTAACCCTAACTTAACCCTAACCCTAACCCTAACCCTAACCCTAACCCTAGCCCTACGTGCCTAATGCTTAAGTTGCATTTTTACAATTTGAAGGGTCGTTACAAATGTAGCTCTTTGTGCGCTCAATTTTGGAACAATTTCTTTAAATATTTATTGGACTCAAGTCTGCTCTGCTCGCAACAGAATAATCTCCTCCTCACAAGCATGGTCCGATACATTTCATGAAATGATAATAATAAAGGATTGAGTTCATCCCACCCAAACATTCCTACAAAAACATTTCAGGAGTGATACATGGATATGATACTGATTTCAGTTGCTCAACTGAAATATAAACAGTATTTAAATTAAACGCTATTATTGTTGCCCAAAGCTAACGTGCTGCAGGCCTACATGCTGCCAAAATGCGCAGGAAAGAAGAAACGTCGTTCTTGTGAAAAATGCGTTCATTACCACGTCTCCTCTACAGTCGTATTCATGCAAATCTTAAAGGCGTGCAGGTGACTTTTTCCACCACTCAAAACCTACATGCAAATGACTGTTTTCCTTTTTAAGTGCTACATTTCTAATGCTTTCTTTTTCTGTTCATCTCGCCCCGTCACATGAAGACAGACGGAATTCTGAGTTCGATGACACCAAGCTTGGCAAAATCGGACAGACCGTTCTAAAGATTGATCTGTGAAACAATCCAGCCAATCAGATTCAATATGCAAATGAGGGTGGAGATAATGAGGGTGAAACTCGTAATCACCTCTATACCTACAGAGTTTTTAACCCCCGGGGCTAGGGGTTAGGGTCATCTAGCAATTTAACCCCAACTAACCCCAGCTGACTGGGGTTAGCCCTAGTGGACTGATGGAGAATTGCACTTTCCCACTTACAACTTTAAACCTATGGTAACTTTATTTTATAAAGTTATAAGGGCAATATTTGGTGCAGTTTGTTTTCTCACAACAACAACAACAAAATGTTTACAAGTCCACCTGTAATTTGTTTGAATCTACTTCATTTCTGGAAAAATTTTTTTAATAAAATGAACTGGACTCCAAAACATCCTCCTCACAAACAAGTCAAATAAATGCAAAGGGTCTTGCTATATTTACTTGGGTTCATTTCTTTCATTTGTTATTAACAGTCTTACAGTAGGAATCAAATATAGCAGTCTGTTTGGGACTTTATTGAGTAGAATATGAAGTTGCTGTAAATGACCACCAGATGGAGACTCGATACCACAAAAACAAAACATCCTTCTGTTATTTGTTTTTTTATTTATTTCATTTTTGGAAACATTTCTTTGATACAATTAACTGGACTCAAAAATACTCCTCACATACAAGTAAAAGAAATATCAAATGAAATAATAATAATAATAATAATGATAGTAAAAAGTTTAAACTTTATTTAAAAGTTTCATTAGTTACAGACAGACACACAAACACAGACAGAGAAACAAATAGACACACATGCAGAAAGATAGACAGACAGACAGACATTTAGATAGATAGACAGACAGATAGTTAGATAGACAGACAGATAGTTAGATAGACAGACAGACAGACAGATAGTTAGATAGATAGACAGACAGACAGATAGTTAGATAGATAGACAGACAGACAGTTAGATAGTTTGACAGACAGATAGTTCGATAGACAGATAGTTAGATAGACAGACAGACAGATAGTTAGATAGATAGACAGAAAGACAGATAGTTAGATAGATAGACAGATAGTTAGATAGACAGACAGAAAGATAGATAGACAGACAGACAGACAGGCAGATAGTGAGATACATAGACAGATAGACAGACAGACAGACAGACAGTCAGACAGATAGTTAGTTAGATAGACAGAAAGATAGATTTATGACTTACAGCTACAAATATATACACACATACACACACATACACAAAGTGGACATATTGAGATCTGCACTGTGCAAAACTGCTAAAATGTGGATTTTTTAACACAGAATCACAGACAGTTTCAATGCTGAGCCTTTAGGGGGCGTCCACTTAAGAACAGCCGTTCATTTGAAATATGAATGATTTATCAATAAAATTGAAGTTTACAAAAACTTGCAAAAGAAATCTAACAGGAAAAATACAAACTATGTTCCTGTTCATACTGTACAATGATTTTGAACGCAAGTTATGCTGCTTAAAACCTTTATATTACAGCAATGTTTTTAAAACATGCAGATTTTATATATATATATATATATGGCCAGTTAAATTGGCAGCCTTTGCTGTGAATGTCGGTCTCTCATCCGTGTCTAGAAAAGCACTTCATAAATTAAATGAATTATTATAATTACTCATGTTATTATTATTATTTTCGTAATTCTTGTTATTATCCTTATTATTCCGTCAATAAAACTTTCCTTGTGTAATTGTATGATTCCACCTGAATTATTCACTTTAACACTTGCAAAATTCCGAATGACATTAAAAATAATTTCTGCAACAGAACACCTCAGATGTCAAAAACTCTTAGCATTTGTGAGCACTTTTCCATAGACTCACATTGTATAGACTGCCACCCAGTGGGGTTAAACAATAATGGTCCAATGTGAAACGAGTACGTTTTAGGCCGCCGTGTTGGCTACGAACGAGTGATCGTTCCCAAACTTTGCACAGACTATGGGGGTCTTTCCACGAGAAACATATTGCAGTTTTGTGTGCCTAGCCCCAGGGTAACCCGTTTTATTACACTAATAACATGTTTTATATAGTCGGCCTTCTATAAAGCCTCTGTGAAACGAGTACGTTTTAGGCCGCCGTGTTGGCTACGAACGAGCGATCGTTCCCAAACTTTACACACACTAGGGAGGTGTTTCCACAAGAAACATACTACACTTTTGTGTGCCCAGCCCCATGGGAACCCATTTTATTACAGTAAAAATATGCTTAATATAGTCGGCCTTCTATAAAGCCTCTGTGAAATAAGTACGTTTTAGGCCGCCGTGTTGGCTACGAACGAGTGATCGTTCCCAAACTTTGTACAGTCTATTGGGCTCTTTCCACGAGAAACATATTGCAGTTTTGTGTGCCTAGCCCCAGGGTAACCCGTTTTATTACAGTAAAAATATGCTTAATATATTCGGCCTTCCATAAAGCCTCTGTGAAAGGAGTACGTTTTAGGCCGCCGTGTTGGCTACGAACGAGCGATCGTTCCCAAACTTTGCACACACTATGGGGGTCTTTCCACGAGAAACATATTACACATTTGTGTACCTAGGGCAAGGAGAACCCATTTTATAACAGTAAAAATATGCTTAATATAGTCTGCCTTCTATAAAGCCTCTGTGTAACGAGTACGTTTTAGGCCGCCGTGTTGGCTACGAACGAGCGATCGTTCCCAAACTTTGCACACACTATGGGGGTCTTTCCACGAGAAACATATTACACTTTTGTGTGCCTAGCCCAATGGGAACCCATTTTATTACACTAATAACATGTTTTATATAGTCGGCCTTCTATAACGCCTCTGTGAAACGAGTACGTTTTAGGCCGCCGTGTTGGCTACGAACGAGCGATCGTTCCCAAACTTTGTACAGTCTATCGGGCTCTTTCCATGAGAAACATATTGCAGTTTTTTGTGCCTAGCCCCAGGGTAACCCGTTTTATTACAGTAAAAATATGCTTAATATAGTCAGCCTTCCATAAAGCCTCTGTGAAACGAGTACGTTTTAGGCCGCCGTGTTGGCTACGAACGAGCGATCGTTCCCAAACTTTACACACACTAGGGGGGTGTTTCCACAAGAAACATACTACACTTTTGTGTGCCCAGCCCCATGGGAACCCATTTTATTATAGTAAAAATATGCTTAATATAGTCGGCCTTCTATAAAGCCTCTGTGAAACGAGTACGTTTTAGGCCGCCGTGTTGGCTACGAACGAGTGATCGTTCCCAAACTTTGTACAGTCTATCGGGCTCTTTCCACGAGAAACATACTGCAGTTTTGTGTGCCTAGCCCCAGGGTAACCCGTTTTATTACAGTAAAAATATGCTTAATAAAGTCAGCCTTCCATAAAGCCTCTGTGAAACGAGTACGTTTTAGGCCGCCGTGTTGGCTACGAACGAGCGATCGTTCCCAAACTTTGCACACACTATGGGGGTCTTTCCACGAGAAACATATTACACTTTTGTGTGCCTAGCCCAATGGGAACCCATTTTATTACACTAATAACATGTTTTATATAGTCGGCCTTCTATAACGCCTCTGTGAAACGAGTACGTTTTAGGCCGCCGTGTTGGCTACGAACGAGCGATCGTTCCCAAACTTTGTACAGTCTATCGGGCTCTTTCCATGAGAAACATATTGCAGTTTTTTGTGCCTAGCCCCAGGGTAACCCGTTTTATTACAGTAAAAATATGCTTAATATAGTCAGCCTTCCATAAAGCCTCTGTGAAACGAGTACGTTTTAGGCCGCCGTGTTGGCTACGAACGAGCGATCGTTCCCAAACTTTACACACACTAGGGGGGTGTTTCCACAAGAAACATACTACACTTTTGTGTGCCCAGCCCCATGGGAACCCATTTTATTATAGTAAAAATATGCTTAATATAGTCGGCCTTCTATAAAGCCTCTGTGAAACGAGTACGTTTTAGGCCGCCGTGTTGGCTACGAACGAGTGATCGTTCCCAAACTTTGTACAGTCTATCGGGCTCTTTCCACGAGAAACATACTGCAGTTTTGTGTGCCTAGCCCCAGGGTAACCCGTTTTATTACAGTAAAAATATGCTTAATATAGTCAGCCTTCCATAAAGCCTCTGTGAAACGAGTACGTTTTAGGCCGCCGTGTTGGCTACGAACGAGCGATCGTTCCCAAACTTTGCACACTCTATCGGGCTCTTTCCACGAGAAACATATTGCAGTTTTGTGTGCCTAGCCCCAGGGTAACCCGTTTTATTACACTAATAACATGTTTTATATAGTCGGCCTTCTATAAAGCCTCTGTGAAACGAGTAAGTTTTAGGCCGCCGTGTTGGCTACGAACGAGCGATCGTTCCCAAACTTTGCACAAACTATGGGGGTCTTTCCACGAGAAACATATTACACTTTTGTGTACCTAGCCCACTGGGAACACGTTTTATTACACTAAAAATATGCTTAATATAGTCGGCCTTCCATAAAGCCTCTGTGAAACGAGTACGTTTTAGGCCGCTGTGTTGGCTACGATCGAGTGATCGTTCCCAAACTTTGCACACTCTATCGGGCTCTTTCCACGAGAAACATACTGCAGTTTTGTGTGCCTAGCCCCAGGGTAACCCATTTTATTACACTAATAACATGTTTCATATAGTCGGCCTTCTATAAAGCCTCTGTGAAACGAGTAAGTTTTAGGCCGCCGTGTTGGCTACGAACGAGCGATCGTTCCCAAACTTTGCACAAACTATGGGGGTCTTTCCACGAGAAACATATTACACTTTTGTGTACCTAGCCCAATGGGAACACGTTTTATTACACTAAAAATATGCTTAATATAGTCGGCCTTCCATAAAGCCTCTGTGAAACGAGTACGTTTTAGGCCGCTGTGTTGGCTACGATCGAGCGATCGTTCCCAAACTTTGCACACTCTATCGGGCTCTTTCCACGAGAAACATATTGCAGTTTTGTGTGCCTAGCCCCAGGGTAACCCGTTTTATTACACTAATAACATGTTTTATATAGTCGGCCTTCTATAAAGCCTCTGTGAAACGAGTAAGTTTTAGGCCGCCGTGTTGGCTACGAACGAGCGATCGTTCCCAAACTTTGCACAAACTATGGGGGTCTTTCCACGAGAAACATATTACACTTTTGTGTACCTAGCCCAATGGGAACACGTTTTATTACACTAAAAATATGCTTAATATAGTCGGCCTTCCATAAAGCCTCTGTGAAACGAGTACGTTTTAGGCCGCTGTGTTGGCTACGATCGAGCGATCGTTCCCAAACTTTGCACACTCTATCGGGCTCTTTCCACGAGAAACATATTGCAGTTTTGTGTGCCTAGCCCCAGGGTAACCCGTTTTATTACAGTAAAGACACGGTAAATTGACATAGGCCTTTATAAATTTATCACAGTTCGCCGAAAGCCAGTTTATTCTATTAACCAAGAGAACCCATTGACTTCTACTGTCGTCCTGCCCAGGAAAGCATGGCATTTCTGCTTGGCACTGCTGCGGTCACGAAAGAGCTGCCGCTAGCATGTCAGGGATCACTTTACCTGATCGAGCTTCCTCACATTCTGTGTCTTACCGCATGGCTGCCTGTCGGTGCATCACAAAATGGGTGGTTTTCATCCCTATATCCCATAACCTAACCTAACCCTAACTAACCTTATTCTAACCTAACCTAACTTCTTAACCTAACCCAACTTCTAAGCTAATAAAAGTCAAAAGTATCAAAAAGATACCAGGCTTACACAAATTAAGATTGTATCACTTTATTCAACTTTAACTCTAAACATAACCAACTTCTGAACAGAACACATTTCCAAACTAAATACAAGTCACACTGATCAAGAAGACACAACATTTACACACTATAGAGCAAGTTAGACCATAAGAGAAGTATGTTTTTGAGACTAAATCAAACCTCTTAAGACTGATCGAGGACAAAGTCAATCAGATAGCTAGAGGATCACATATAGAACATGACATTTTTGTAAAAATCGGACCAGCGGAACCAAAGTTAAAGACGATGGCGTGTTCGCCGTCGGTAGTTTCTATCCTATATCCTGCTCTGACCTGACCTAAGGCTGCCACGGGCCCCCGAAAACACTCCACTCAAACCTACACCAATGGACTCCAAACGCCCCCAAATGCGCTCCTAGCACGGTCCCCCGGGACGTCAGCGGGGCAACCAACCACGCCGGACGGCTGTCAAATTCCGCTACAGCACGGACCACATAGGATGCGGGCCAAGCCCCGTATCTCCGCAAACGTACCTGCCAGAGTCACGGGGCCAACGCTGGTCTTCTCGGAAACCCGCAGGCCCACACCGCCAGCACCTTCAGAACAGCAGCCACCCACAGACAAACATTTTTCCATAGACTGACATTGTATGGACTGCCGCCCAGCGGCGGGGGCTAAGCTATTACCACGTGCTGGTGGTTGGGAGCAGAGGGATTCAAGCCTTTAAGTTGCATTTTTAAAATCTGAAGGGTCCTTACAAATGTAGCTCTTCGTGCGCTCAATTTTGGAACAATTTCTTTAAATATTTACTGGACTCAAGTCTGCTCTGCTCGCAACAGAATAATCTCCTCCTCACAAGCATGGTCCGATACATTGAAATGATAATAATAAAGGATTGAGTTCATCCCACCCAAACATTCCTACAAAAACATTTCAGGAGTGATACATGGATATGATACTGATTTCAGTTGCTCAACTGAAATATAAACAGTATTTAAACCGCAATGGGCTGTTTACAAATCAAATTAAACGCTATTATTGTTGCCCAAAGCTAACGTGCTGCAGGCCTACATGCTGCCAAAATGCGCAGGAAAGAAGAAACGTCGTTCTTGTGAAAAATGCGTTCATTACCACGTCTCCTCTACAGTCGTATTCATGCAAATCTTAAAGGCGTGCAGGTGACTTTTTCCACCACTCAAAACCTACATGCAAATGACTTTTTTCCTTTTTAAGTGCTACATTTCTAATGCTTTCTTTTTCTGTTCATCTCGCTCCGTCACATGAAGACAGACGGAATTCTGAGTTCGATGACACCAAGCTTGGCAAAATCGGACAGACCGTTCTAAAGATTGATCTGTGAAACAATCCAGCCAATCAGATTCGATATGCAAATGAGGGTGGAGATAATGAGGGTGAAACTCGTAATCACCTCTATACCTAACCCTAACCCTAACCCTAACCCTAACCCTAACCCTTACCCTAACCCTTACCCTAAACCTTACCCTAAACCTAACCCTTAACCCTTAACCCTTAACCGCTAACCCTTACCCTAAACCTTACCCTTAACCTAACCCTTAACCTATACCTTACCCTAAACATTACCCTTAACCTAACCCTTAACCTAACCCTAACCCTTAACCTGACCCTTAACCTGACCCTTAACCTAACCCTTACCCTAAACCTTACCCTAAACCTAACCCTTAACCTAACCCTTAAACGCTAACCCTTACCCTAAACCTTACCCTAAACCTTACCCTAAACCTAACCCTTAACCTAACCCTTAACCTAACCCTTAACCTAACCCTTAACCTAACCCTTAACCGCTAACCCTTACTCTAAACCTAACCCTTAACCTAACCCTTAACCTAACCCTTAATCTAACCCTTTAACCTAACCCTTACCCTAAACCTTACCCTAAACCTAACCCTTAACCCTTAAACGCTAACCCTTACCCTAAACCTTACCCTTAACCTTACCCTTAACCTAACCCTTAACCTAACCCTTAACCTAAACCTTACCCTAAACCTTACCCTTAACCTAACCCTTAACCTAACCCTAACCCTTAACCTAACCCTTAACCTAACCCTTAACCTGACCCTTAACCTAACCCTTACACTAAACCTTACCAAAAACCTAACCCTTAAGCTAAACCTTAACCACTAACCCTTACCCTAAACCTTAACCTAACACTTAAACTAACCCATACCCTTAACCTAACCCTTAACCTAACACTTAACCTAACCCTTACCCTTAACCTAACCCTTAACCTAAACCTAACCCTTAACCTAACCCTTACCCTAAACCTTACCCTTAACCTAACCCTTAACCTAACCCTTAACCTAATCATTACACTAAACCTTACCCTAAACCTAACCCTTAACCTAACCCTTATCCGCTAACCCTTACCCTAAACCTTACCCTAACCCTAACCCTAACCCTAGCCCTACGTGCCTAATGCTTAAGTTGCATTTTTACAATTTGAAGGGTCGTTACAAATGTAGCTCTTTGTGCGCTCAATTTTGGAACAATTTCTTTAAATATTTATTGGACTCAAGTCTGCTCTGCTCGCAACAGAATAATCTCCTCCTCACAAGCATGGTCCGATACATTTCATGAAATGATAATAATAAAGGATTGAGTTCATCCCACCCAAACATTCCTACAAAAACATTTCAGGAGTGATACATGGATATGATACTGATTTCAGTTGCTCAACTGAAATATAAACAGTATTTAAATTAAACGCTATTATTGTTGCCCAAAGCTAACGTGCTGCAGGCCTACATGCTGCCAAAATGCGCAGGAAAGAAGAAACGTCGTTCTTGTGAAAAATGCGTTCATTACCACGTCTCCTCTACAGTCGTATTCATGCAAATCTTAAAGGCGTGCAGGTGACTTTTTCCACCACTCAAAACCTACATGCAAATGACTGTTTTCCTTTTTAAGTGCTACATTTCTAATGCTTTCTTTTTCTGTTCATCTCGCCCCGTCACATGAAGACAGACGGAATTCTGAGTTCGATGACACCAAGCTTGGCAAAATCGGACAGACCGTTCTAAAGATTGATCTGTGAAACAATCCAGCCAATCAGATTCAATATGCAAATGAGGGTGGAGATAATGAGGGTGAAACTCGTAATCACCTCTATACCTACCTACAGAGTTTTTAACCCCCGGGGCTAGGGGTTAGGGTCATCTAGCAATTTAACCCCAACTAACCCCAGCGGACTGGGGTTAGCCCTAGTGGACTGATGGAGAATTACACTTTCCCACTTACAACTTTAAACCTATGGTAACTTTATTTTATAAAGTTATAAGGGCAATATTTGGTGCAGTTTGTTTTCTCACAACAACAACAACAAAATGTTTACAAGTCCACCTGTAATTTGTTTGAATCTACTTCATTTCTGGAAACATTTTTTTAATAAAATGAACTGGACTCCAAAACATCCTCCTCACAAACAAGTCAAATAAATGCAAAGGGTCTTGCTATATTTACTTGGGTTCATTTCTTTCATTTGTTATTAACAGTCTTACAGTAGGAATCAAATATAGCAGTCTGTTTGGGACTTTATTGAGTAGAATATGAAGTTGCTGTAAATGACCACCAGATGGAGACTCGATACCACAAAAACAAAACATCCTTCTGTTATTTGTTTTTTTATTTATTTCATTTTTGGAAACATTTCTTTGATACAATTAACTGGACTCAAAAATACTCCTCACATACAAGTAAAAGAAATATCAAATGAAATAATAATAATAATAATAATGATAGTAAAAAGTTTAAACTTTATTTAAAAGTTTCATTAGTTACAGACAGACACACAAACACAGACAGAGAAACAAATAGACACACATGCAGAAAGATAGACAGACAGACAGACATTTAGATAGATAGACAGACAGATAGTTAGATAGACAGACAGATAGTTAGATAGACAGACAGACAGACAGATAGTTAGATAGATAGACAGACAGACAGATAGTTAGATAGATAGACAGACAGACAGTTAGATAGATTGACAGATAGTTAGATAGACAGACAGACAGATAGTTAGATAGATAGACAGAAAGACAGATAGTTAGATAGATAGACAGATAGTTAGATAGACAGACAGAAAGATAGATAGACAGACAGACAGACAGGCAGATAGTGAGATACATAGACAGATAGACAGACAGACAGACAGACAGTCAGACAGATAGTTAGTTAGATAGACAGAAAGATAGATTTATGACTTACAGCTACAAATATATACACACATACACACACATACACAAAGTGGACATATTGAGATCTGCACTGTGCAAAACTGCTAAAATGTGGATTTTTTAACACAGAATCACAGACAGTTTCAATGCTGAGCCTTTAGGGGGCGTCCACTTAAGAACAGCCGTTCATTTGAAATATGAATGATTTATCAATAAAATTGAAGTTTACAAAAACTTGCAAAAGAAATCTAACAGGAAAAATACAAACTATGTTCCTGTTCATACTGTACAATGATTTTGAACGCAAGTTATGCTGCTTAAAACCTTTATATTACAGCAATGTTTTTAAAACATGCAGATTTTATATATATATATATATGGCCAGTTAAATTGGCAGCCTTTGCTGTGAATGTCGGTCTCTCATCCGTGTCTAGAAAAGCACTTCATAAATTAAATGAATTATTATAATTACTCATGTTATTATTATTATTTTCGTAATTCTTGTTATTATCCTTATTATTCCGTCAATAAAACTTTCCTTGTGTAATTGTATGATTCCACCTGAATTATTCACTTTAACACTTGCAAAATTCCGAATGACATTAAAAATAATTTCTGCAACAGAACACCTCAGATGTCAAAAACTCTTAGCATTTGTGAGCACTTTTCCATAGACTCACATTGTATAGACTGCCACCCAGTGGGGTTAAACAATAATGGTCCAATGTGAAACGAGTACGTTTTAGGCCGCCGTGTTGGCTACGAACGAGTGATCGTTCCCAAACTTTGCACAGACTATGGGGGTCTTTCCACGAGAAACATATTGCAGTTTTGTGTGCCTAGCCCCAGGGTAACCCGTTTTATTACACTAATAACATGTTTTATATAGTCGGCCTTCTATAAAGCCTCTGTGAAACGAGTACGTTTTAGGCCGCCGTGTTGGCTACGAACGAGCGATCGTTCCCAAACTTTACACACACTAGGGAGGTGTTTCCACAAGAAACATACTACACTTTTGTGTGCCCAGCCCCATGGGAACCCATTTTATTACAGTAAAAATATGCTTAATATAGTCGGCCTTCTATAAAGCCTCTGTGAAATAAGTACGTTTTAGGCCGCCGTGTTGGCTACGAACGAGTGATCGTTCCCAAACTTTGTACAGTCTATTGGGCTCTTTCCACGAGAAACATATTGCAGTTTTGTGTGCCTAGCCCCAGGGTAACCCGTTTTATTACAGTAAAAATATGCTTAATATATTCGGCCTTCCATAAAGCCTCTGTGAAAGGAGTACGTTTTAGGCCGCCGTGTTGGCTACGAACGAGCGATCGTTCCCAAACTTTGCACACACTATGGGGGTCTTTCCACGAGAAACATATTACACATTTGTGTACCTAGGGCAAGGAGAACCCATTTTATAACAGTAAAAATATGCTTAATATAGTCTGCCTTCTATAAAGCCTCTGTGTAACGAGTACGTTTTAGGCCGCCGTGTTGGCTACGAACGAGCGATCGTTCCCAAACTTTGCACACACTATGGGGGTCTTTCCACGAGAAACATATTACACTTTTGTGTGCCTAGCCCAATGGGAACCCATTTTATTACACTAATAACATGTTTTATATAGTCGGCCTTCTATAACGCCTCTGTGAAACGAGTACGTTTTAGGCCGCCGTGTTGGCTACGAACGAGCGATCGTTCCCAAACTTTGTACAGTCTATCGGGCTCTTTCCATGAGAAACATATTGCAGTTTTTTGTGCCTAGCCCCAGGGTAACCCGTTTTATTACAGTAAAAATATGCTTAATATAGTCAGCCTTCCATAAAGCCTCTGTGAAACGAGTACGTTTTAGGCCGCCGTGTTGGCTACGAACGAGCGATCGTTCCCAAACTTTACACACACTAGGGGGGTGTTTCCACAAGAAACATACTACACTTTTGTGTGCCCAGCCCCATGGGAACCCATTTTATTATAGTAAAAATATGCTTAATATAGTCGGCCTTCTATAAAGCCTCTGTGAAACGAGTACGTTTTAGGCCGCCGTGTTGGCTACGAACGAGTGATCGTTCCCAAACTTTGTACAGTCTATCGGGCTCTTTCCACGAGAAACATACTGCAGTTTTGTGTGCCTAGCCCCAGGGTAACCCGTTTTATTACAGTAAAAATATGCTTAATATAGTCAGCCTTCCATAAAGCCTCTGTGAAACGAGTACGTTTTAGGCCGCCGTGTTGGCTACGAACGAGCGATCGTTCCCAAACTTTGCACAAACTATGGGGGTCTTTCCACGAGAAACATATTACACTTTTGTGTACCTAGCCCAATGGGAACACGTTTTATTACACTAAAAATATGCTTAATATAGTCGGCCTTCCATAAAGCCTCTGTGAAACGAGTACGTTTTAGGCCGCTGTGTTGGCTACGATCGAGTGATCGTTCCCAAACTTTGCACACTCTATCGGGCTCTTTCCACGAGAAACATATTGCAGTTTTGTGTGCCTAGCCCCAGGGTAACCCGTTTTATTACACTAATAACATGTTTTATATAGTCGGCCTTCTATAAAGCCTCTGTGAAACGAGTAAGTTTTAGGCCGCCGTGTTGGCTACGAACGAGCGATCGTTCCCAAACTTTGCACAAACTATGGGGGTCTTTCCACGAGAAACATATTACACTTTTGTGTACCTAGCCCACTGGGAACACGTTTTATTACACTAAAAATATGCTTAATATAGTCGGCCTTCCATAAAGCCTCTGTGAAACGAGTACGTTTTAGGCCGCTGTGTTGGCTACGATCGAGTGATCGTTCCCAAACTTTGCACACTCTATCGGGCTCTTTCCACGAGAAACATATTGCAGTTTTGTGTGCCTAGCCCCAGGGTAACCCGTTTTATTACACTAATAACATGTTTCATATAGTCGGCCTTCTATAAAGCCTCTGTGAAACGAGTAAGTTTTAGGCCGCCGTGTTGGCTACGAACGAGCGATCGTTCCCAAACTTTGCACAAACTATGGGGGTCTTTCCACGAGAAACATATTACACTTTTGTGTACCTAGCCCAATGGGAACACGTTTTATTACACTAAAAATATGCTTAATATAGTCGGCCTTCCATAAAGCCTCTGTGAAACGAGTACGTTTTAGGCCGCTGTGTTGGCTACGATCGAGCGATCGTTCCCAAACTTTGCACACTCTATCGGGCTCTTTCCACGAGAAACATATTGCAGTTTTGTGTGCCTAGCCCCAGGGTAACCCGTTTTATTACACTAATAACATGTTTTATATAGTCGGCCTTCTATAAAGCCTCTGTGAAACGAGTAAGTTTTAGGCCGCCGTGTTGGCTACGAACGAGCGATCGTTCCCAAACTTTGCACAAACTATGGGGGTCTTTCCACGAGAAACATATTACACTTTTGTGTACCTAGCCCAATGGGAACACGTTTTATTACACTAAAAATATGCTTAATATAGTCGGCCTTCCATAAAGCCTCTGTGAAACGAGTACGTTTTAGGCCGCTGTGTTGGCTACGATCGAGCGATCGTTCCCAAACTTTGCACACTCTATCGGGCTCTTTCCACGAGAAACATATTGCAGTTTTGTGTGCCTAGCCCCAGGGTAACCCGTTTTATTACAGTAAAGACACGGTAAATTGACATAGGCCTTTATAAATTTATCACAGTTCGCCGAAAGCCAGTTTATTCTATTAACCAAGAGAACCCATTGACTTCTACTGTCGTCCTGCCCAGGAAAGCATGGCATTTCTGCTTGGCACTGCTGCGGTCACGAAAGAGCTGCCGCTAGCATGTCAGGGATCACTTTACCTGATCGAGCTTCCTCACATTCTGTGTCTTACCGCATGGCTGCCTGTCGGTGCATCACAAAATGGGTGGTTTTCATCCCTATATCCCATAACCTAACCTAACCCTAACTAACCTTATTCTAACCTAACCTAACTTCTTAACCTAACCCAACTTCTAAGCTAATAAAAGTCAAAAGTATCAAAAAGATACCAGGCTTACACAAATTAAGATTGTATCACTTTATTCAACTTTAACTCTAAACATAACCAACTTCTGAACAGAACACATTTCCAAACTAAATACAAGTCACACTGATCAAGAAGACACAACATTTACACACTATAGAGCAAGTTAGACCATAAGAGAAGTATGTTTTTGAGACTAAATCAAACCTCTTAAGACTGATCGAGGACAAAGTCAATCAGATAGCTAGAGGATCACATATAGAACATGACATTTTTGTAAAAATCGGACCAGCGGAACCAAAGTTAAAGACGATGGCGTGTTCGCCGTCGGTAGTTTCTATCCTATATCCTGCTCTGACCTGACCTAAGGCTGCCACGGGCCCCCGAAAACACTCCACTCAAACCTACACCAATGGACTCCAAACGCCCCCAAATGCGCTCCTAGCACGGTCCCCCGGGACGTCAGCGGGGCAACCAACCACGCCGGACGGCTGTCAAATTCCGCTACAGCACGGACCACATAGGATGCGGGCCAAGCCCCGTATCTCCGCAAACGTACCTGCCAGAGTCACGGGGCCAACGCTGGTCTTCTCGGAAACCCGCAGGCCCACACCGCCAGCACCTTCAGAACAGCAGCCACCCACAGACAAACATTTTTCCATAGACTGACATTGTATGGACTGCCGCCCAGCGGCGGGGGCTAAGCTATTACCACGTGCTGGTGGTTGGGAGCAGAGGGATTCAAGCCTTTAAGTTGCATTTTTAAAATCTGAAGGGTCCTTACAAATGTAGCTCTTCGTGCGCTCAATTTTGGAACAATTTCTTTAAATATTTACTGGACTCAAGTCTGCTCTGCTCGCAACAGAATAATCTCCTCCTCACAAGCATGGTCCGATACATTGAAATGATAATAATAAAGGATTGAGTTCATCCCACCCAAACATTCCTACAAAAACATTTCAGGAGTGATACATGGATATGATACTGATTTCAGTTGCTCAACTGAAATATAAACAGTATTTAAACCGCAATGGGCTGTTTACAAATCAAATTAAACGCTATTATTGTTGCCCAAAGCTAACGTGCTGCAGGCCTACATGCTGCCAAAATGCGCAGGAAAGAAGAAACGTCGTTCTTGTGAAAAATGCGTTCATTACCACGTCTCCTCTACAGTCGTATTCATGCAAATCTTAAAGGCGTGCAGGTGACTTTTTCCACCACTCAAAACCTACATGCAAATGACTTTTTTCCTTTTTAAGTGCTACATTTCTAATGCTTTCTTTTTCTGTTCATCTCGCTCCGTCACATGAAGACAGACGGAATTCTGAGTTCGATGACACCAAGCTTGGCAAAATCGGACAGACCGTTCTAAAGATTGATCTGTGAAACAATCCAGCCAATCAGATTCGATATGCAAATGAGGGTGGAGATAATGAGGGTGAAACTCGTAATCACCTCTATACCTAACCCTAACCCTAACCCTAACCCTAACCCTAACCCTTACCCTAACCCTTACCCTAAACCTTACCCTAAACCTAACCCTTAACCCTTAACCCTTAACCGCTAACCCTTACCCTAAACCTTACCCTTAACCTAACCCTTAACCTATACCTTACCCTAAACATTACCCTTAACCTAACCCTTAACCTAACCCTAACCCTTAACCTGACCCTTAACCTGACCCTTAACCTAACCCTTACCCTAAACCTTACCCTAAACCTAACCCTTAACCTAACCCTTAAACGCTAACCCTTACCCTAAACCTTACCCTAAACCTTACCCTAAACCTAACCCTTAACCTAACCCTTAACCTAACCCTTAACCTAACCCTTAACCTAACCCTTAACCGCTAACCCTTACTCTAAACCTAACCCTTAACCTAACCCTTAACCTAACCCTTAATCTAACCCTTTAACCTAACCCTTACCCTAAACCTTACCCTAAACCTAACCCTTAACCCTTAAACGCTAACCCTTACCCTAAACCTTACCCTTAACCTTACCCTTAACCTAACCCTTAACCTAACCCTTAACCTAAACCTTACCCTAAACCTTACCCTTAACCTAACCCTTAACCTAACCCTAACCCTTAACCTAACCCTTAACCTAACCCTTAACCTGACCCTTAACCTAACCCTTACACTAAACCTTACCAAAAACCTAACCCTTAAGCTAAACCTTAACCACTAACCCTTACCCTAAACCTTAACCTAACACTTAAACTAACCCATACCCTTAACCTAACCCTTAACCTAACACTTAACCTAACCCTTACCCTTAACCTAACCCTTAACCTAAACCTAACCCTTAACCTAACCCTTACCCTAAACCTTACCCTTAACCTAACCCTTAACCTAACCCTTAACCTAATCATTACACTAAACCTTACCCTAAACCTAACCCTTAACCTAACCCTTATCCGCTAACCCTTACCCTAAACCTTACCCTAACCCTAACCCTAACCCTAGCCCTACGTGCCTAATGCTTAAGTTGCATTTTTACAATTTGAAGGGTCGTTACAAATGTAGCTCTTTGTGCGCTCAATTTTGGAACAATTTCTTTAAATATTTATTGGACTCAAGTCTGCTCTGCTCGCAACAGAATAATCTCCTCCTCACAAGCATGGTCCGATACATTTCATGAAATGATAATAATAAAGGATTGAGTTCATCCCACCCAAACATTCCTACAAAAACATTTCAGGAGTGATACATGGATATGATACTGATTTCAGTTGCTCAACTGAAATATAAACAGTATTTAAATTAAACGCTATTATTGTTGCCCAAAGCTAACGTGCTGCAGGCCTACATGCTGCCAAAATGCGCAGGAAAGAAGAAACGTCGTTCTTGTGAAAAATGCGTTCATTACCACGTCTCCTCTACAGTCGTATTCATGCAAATCTTAAAGGCGTGCAGGTGACTTTTTCCACCACTCAAAACCTACATGCAAATGACTGTTTTCCTTTTTAAGTGCTACATTTCTAATGCTTTCTTTTTCTGTTCATCTCGCCCCGTCACATGAAGACAGACGGAATTCTGAGTTCGATGACACCAAGCTTGGCAAAATCGGACAGACCGTTCTAAAGATTGATCTGTGAAACAATCCAGCCAATCAGATTCAATATGCAAATGAGGGTGGAGATAATGAGGGTGAAACTCGTAATCACCTCTATACCTACAGAGTTTTTAACCCCCGGGGCTAGGGGTTAGGGTCATCTAGCAATTTAACCCCAACTAACCCCAGCTGACTGGGGTTAGCCCTAGTGGACTGATGGAGAATTGCACTTTCCCACTTACAACTTTAAACCTATGGTAACTTTATTTTATAAAGTTATAAGGGCAATATTTGGTGCAGTTTGTTTTCTCACAACAACAACAACAAAATGTTTACAAGTCCACCTGTAATTTGTTTGAATCTACTTCATTTCTGGAAACATTTTTTTAATAAAATGAACTGGACTCCAAAACATCCTCCTCACAAACAAGTCAAATAAATGCAAAGGGTCTTGCTATATTTACTTGGGTTCATTTCTTTCATTTGTTATTAACAGTCTTACAGTAGGAATCAAATATAGCAGTCTGTTTGGGACTTTATTGAGTAGAATATGAAGTTGCTGTAAATGACCACCAGATGGAGACTCGATACCACAAAAACAAAACATCCTTCTGTTATTTGTTTTTTTATTTATTTCATTTTTGGAAACATTTCTTTGATACAATTAACTGGACTCAAAAATACTCCTCACATACAAGTAAAAGAAATATCAAATGAAATAATAATAATAATAATAATGATAGTAAAAAGTTTAAACTTTATTTAAAAGTTTCATTAGTTACAGACAGACACACAAACACAGACAGAGAAACAAATAGACACACATGCAGAAAGATAGACAGACAGACAGACATTTAGATAGATAGACAGACAGATAGTTAGATAGACAGACAGATAGTTAGATAGACAGACAGACAGACAGATAGTTAGATAGATAGACAGACAGACAGATAGTTAGATAGATAGACAGACAGACAGTTAGATAGATTGACAGATAGTTAGATAGACAGACAGACAGATAGTTAGATAGATAGACAGAAAGACAGATAGTTAGATAGATAGACAGATAGTTAGATAGACAGACAGAAAGATAGATAGACAGACAGACAGACAGGCAGATAGTGAGATACATAGACAGATAGACAGACAGACAGACAGACAGTCAGACAGATAGTTAGTTAGATAGACAGAAAGATAGATTTATGACTTACAGCTACAAATATATACACACATACACACACATACACAAAGTGGACATATTGAGATCTGCACTGTGCAAAACTGCTAAAATGTGGATTTTTTAACACAGAATCACAGACAGTTTCAATGCTGAGCCTTTAGGGGGCGTCCACTTAAGAACAGCCGTTCATTTGAAATATGAATGATTTATCAATAAAATTGAAGTTTACAAAAACTTGCAAAAGAAATCTAACAGGAAAAATACAAACTATGTTCCTGTTCATACTGTACAATGATTTTGAACGCAAGTTATGCTGCTTAAAACCTTTATATTACAGCAATGTTTTTAAAACATGCAGATTTTATATATATATATATATGGCCAGTTAAATTGGCAGCCTTTGCTGTGAATGTCGGTCTCTCATCCGTGTCTAGAAAAGCACTTCATAAATTAAATGAATTATTATAATTACTCATGTTATTATTATTATTTTCGTAATTCTTGTTATTATCCTTATTATTCCGTCAATAAAACTTTCCTTGTGTAATTGTATGATTCCACCTGAATTATTCACTTTAACACTTGCAAAATTCCGAATGACATTAAAAATAATTTCTGCAACAGAACACCTCAGATGTCAAAAACTCTTAGCATTTGTGAGCACTTTTCCATAGACTCACATTGTATAGACTGCCACCCAGTGGGGTTAAACAATAATGGTCCAATGTGAAACGAGTACGTTTTAGGCCGCCGTGTTGGCTACGAACGAGTGATCGTTCCCAAACTTTGCACAGACTATGGGGGTCTTTCCACGAGAAACATATTGCAGTTTTGTGTGCCTAGCCCCAGGGTAACCCGTTTTATTACACTAATAACATGTTTTATATAGTCGGCCTTCTATAAAGCCTCTGTGAAACGAGTACGTTTTAGGCCGCCGTGTTGGCTACGAACGAGCGATCGTTCCCAAACTTTACACACACTAGGGAGGTGTTTCCACAAGAAACATACTACACTTTTGTGTGCCCAGCCCCATGGGAACCCATTTTATTACAGTAAAAATATGCTTAATATAGTCGGCCTTCTATAAAGCCTCTGTGAAATAAGTACGTTTTAGGCCGCCGTGTTGGCTACGAACGAGTGATCGTTCCCAAACTTTGTACAGTCTATTGGGCTCTTTCCACGAGAAACATATTGCAGTTTTGTGTGCCTAGCCCCAGGATAACCCGTTTTATTACAGTAAAAATATGCTTAATATATTCGGCCTTCCATAAAGCCTCTGTGAAAGGAGTACGTTTTAGGCCGCCGTGTTGGCTACGAACGAGCGATCGTTCCCAAACTTTGCACACACTATGGGGGTCTTTCCACGAGAAACATATTACACATTTGTGTACCTAGGGCAAGGAGAACCCATTTTATAACAGTAAAAATATGCTTAATATAGTCTGCCTTCTATAAAGCCTCTGTGTAACGAGTACGTTTTAGGCCGCCGTGTTGGCTACGAACGAGCGATCGTTCCCAAACTTTGCACACACTATGGGGGTCTTTCCACGAGAAACATATTACACTTTTGTGTGCCTAGCCCAATGGGAACCCATTTTATTACACTAATAACATGTTTTATATAGTCGGCCTTCTATAACGCCTCTGTGAAACGAGTACGTTTTAGGCCGCCGTGTTGGCTACGAACGAGCGATCGTTCCCAAACTTTGTACAGTCTATCGGGCTCTTTCCATGAGAAACATATTGCAGTTTTTTGTGCCTAGCCCCAGGGTAACCCGTTTTATTACAGTAAAAATATGCTTAATATAGTCAGCCTTCCATAAAGCCTCTGTGAAACGAGTACGTTTTAGGCCGCCGTGTTGGCTACGAACGAGCGATCGTTCCCAAACTTTACACACACTAGGGGGGTGTTTCCACAAGAAACATACTACACTTTTGTGTGCCCAGCCCCATGGGAACCCATTTTATTATAGTAAAAATATGCTTAATATAGTCGGCCTTCTATAAAGCCTCTGTGAAACGAGTACGTTTTAGGCCGCCGTGTTGGCTACGAACGAGTGATCGTTCCCAAACTTTGTACAGTCTATCGGGCTCTTTCCACGAGAAACATACTGCAGTTTTGTGTGCCTAGCCCCAGGGTAACCCGTTTTATTACAGTAAAAATATGCTTAATATAGTCAGCCTTCCATAAAGCCTCTGTGAAACGAGTACGTTTTAGGCCGCCGTGTTGGCTACGAACGAGCGATCGTTCCCAAACTTTGCACAAACTATGGGGGTCTTTCCACGAGAAACATATTACACTTTTGTGTACCTAGCCCAATGGGAACACGTTTTATTACACTAAAAATATGCTTAATATAGTCGGCCTTCCATAAAGCCTCTGTGAAACGAGTACGTTTTAGGCCGCTGTGTTGGCTACGATCGAGTGATCGTTCCCAAACTTTGCACACTCTATCGGGCTCTTTCCACGAGAAACATATTGCAGTTTTGTGTGCCTAGCCCCAGGGTAACCCGTTTTATTACACTAATAACATGTTTTATATAGTCGGCCTTCTATAAAGCCTCTGTGAAACGAGTAAGTTTTAGGCCGCCGTGTTGGCTACGAACGAGCGATCGTTCCCAAACTTTGCACAAACTATGGGGGTCTTTCCACGAGAAACATATTACACTTTTGTGTACCTAGCCCACTGGGAACACGTTTTATTACACTAAAAATATGCTTAATATAGTCGGCCTTCCATAAAGCCTCTGTGAAACGAGTACGTTTTAGGCCGCTGTGTTGGCTACGATCGAGTGATCGTTCCCAAACTTTGCACACTCTATCGGGCTCTTTCCACGAGAAACATATTGCAGTTTTGTGTGCCTAGCCCCAGGGTAACCCGTTTTATTACACTAATAACATGTTTCATATAGTCGGCCTTCTATAAAGCCTCTGTGAAACGAGTAAGTTTTAGGCCGCCGTGTTGGCTACGAACGAGCGATCGTTCCCAAACTTTGCACAAACTATGGGGGTCTTTCCACGAGAAACATATTACACTTTTGTGTACCTAGCCCAATGGGAACACGTTTTATTACACTAAAAATATGCTTAATATAGTCGGCCTTCCATAAAGCCTCTGTGAAACGAGTACGTTTTAGGCCGCTGTGTTGGCTACGATCGAGCGATCGTTCCCAAACTTTGCACACTCTATCGGGCTCTTTCCACGAGAAACATATTGCAGTTTTGTGTGCCTAGCCCCAGGGTAACCCGTTTTATTACACTAATAACATGTTTTATATAGTCGGCCTTCTATAAAGCCTCTGTGAAACGAGTAAGTTTTAGGCCGCCGTGTTGGCTACGAACGAGCGATCGTTCCCAAACTTTGCACAAACTATGGGGGTCTTTCCACGAGAAACATATTACACTTTTGTGTACCTAGCCCAATGGGAACACGTTTTATTACACTAAAAATATGCTTAATATAGTCGGCCTTCCATAAAGCCTCTGTGAAACGAGTACGTTTTAGGCCGCTGTGTTGGCTACGATCGAGCGATCGTTCCCAAACTTTGCACACTCTATCGGGCTCTTTCCACGAGAAACATATTGCAGTTTTGTGTGCCTAGCCCCAGGGTAACCCGTTTTATTACAGTAAAGACACGGTAAATTGACATAGGCCTTTATAAATTTATCACAGTTCGCCGAAAGCCAGTTTATTCTATTAACCAAGAGAACCCATTGACTTCTACTGTCGTCCTGCCCAGGAAAGCATGGCATTTCTGCTTGGCACTGCTGCGGTCACGAAAGAGCTGCCGCTAGCATGTCAGGGATCACTTTACCTGATCGAGCTTCCTCACATTCTGTGTCTTACCGCATGGCTGCCTGTCGGTGCATCACAAAATGGGTGGTTTTCATCCCTATATCCCATAACCTAACCTAACCCTAACTAACCTTATTCTAACCTAACCTAACTTCTTAACCTAACCCAACTTCTAAGCTAATAAAAGTCAAAAGTATCAAAAAGATACCAGGCTTACACAAATTAAGATTGTATCACTTTATTCAACTTTAACTCTAAACATAACCAACTTCTGAACAGAACACATTTCCAAACTAAATACAAGTCACACTGATCAAGAAGACACAACATTTACACACTATAGAGCAAGTTAGACCATAAGAGAAGTATGTTTTTGAGACTAAATCAAACCTCTTAAGACTGATCGAGGACAAAGTCAATCAGATAGCTAGAGGATCACATATAGAACATGACATTTTTGTAAAAATCGGACCAGCGGAACCAAAGTTAAAGACGATGGCGTGTTCGCCGTCGGTAGTTTCTATCCTATATCCTGCTCTGACCTGACCTAAGGCTGCCACGGGCCCCCGAAAACACTCCACTCAAACCTACACCAATGGACTCCAAACGCCCCCAAATGCGCTCCTAGCACGGTCCCCCGGGACGTCAGCGGGGCAACCAACCACGCCGGACGGCTGTCAAATTCCGCTACAGCACGGACCACATAGGATGCGGGCCAAGCCCCGTATCTCCGCAAACGTACCTGCCAGAGTCACGGGGCCAACGCTGGTCTTCTCGGAAACCCGCAGGCCCACACCGCCAGCACCTTCAGAACAGCAGCCACCCACAGACAAACATTTTTCCATAGACTGACATTGTATGGACTGCCGCCCAGCGGCGGGGGCTAAGCTATTACCACGTGCTGGTGGTTGGGAGCAGAGGGATTCAAGCCTTTAAGTTGCATTTTTAAAATCTGAAGGGTCCTTACAAATGTAGCTCTTCGTGCGCTCAATTTTGGAACAATTTCTTTAAATATTTACTGGACTCAAGTCTGCTCTGCTCGCAACAGAATAATCTCCTCCTCACAAGCATGGTCCGATACATTGAAATGATAATAATAAAGGATTGAGTTCATCCCACCCAAACATTCCTACAAAAACATTTCAGGAGTGATACATGGATATGATACTGATTTCAGTTGCTCAACTGAAATATAAACAGTATTTAAACCGCAATGGGCTGTTTACAAATCAAATTAAACGCTATTATTGTTGCCCAAAGCTAACGTGCTGCAGGCCTACATGCTGCCAAAATGCGCAGGAAAGAAGAAACGTCGTTCTTGTGAAAAATGCGTTCATTACCACGTCTCCTCTACAGTCGTATTCATGCAAATCTTAAAGGCGTGCAGGTGACTTTTTCCACCACTCAAAACCTACATGCAAATGACTTTTTTCCTTTTTAAGTGCTACATTTCTAATGCTTTCTTTTTCTGTTCATCTCGCTCCGTCACATGAAGACAGACGGAATTCTGAGTTCGATGACACCAAGCTTGGCAAAATCGGACAGACCGTTCTAAAGATTGATCTGTGAAACAATCCAGCCAATCAGATTCGATATGCAAATGAGGGTGGAGATAATGAGGGTGAAACTCGTAATCACCTCTATACCTAACCCTAACCCTAACCCTAACCCTAACCCTAACCCTAACCCTAACCTAACCCTAACCCTAACCCAAACCTTAAAAAAAACCGAAGTTGGAGGAAAAGAAAGATAGAATTAGGTCTAAAAAATCCACACAGATTTAAGGGACTCCCGGACAGGAGTCCAATCACAGGTACGGGTAAGAATCTAACAGACGTAGGCCAGTGCATTTCCTCGGTCTCCCTATTCCAAACCTTCTTAAACAGTGGTTTAAGTTAAGGGGGGAGCCGTTGTAACTTCCTCAAACACCTAACCTAACCCTAACCCTAACCCCTAACCCTAACCCTAACCCTAGCCCTAACCCTAACCCTAGCCCTACGTGCTGGTGGTTGGGAGCAGAGGGATTCAAGCCTTTAAGTTGCATTTTTACAATCTGAAGGGTCGTTACAAATGTAGCTCTTCGTGCGCTCAATTTTGGAACAATTTCTTTAAATATTTACTGGACTCAAGTCTGCTCTGCTCGCAACAGAATAATCTCCTCCTCACAAGCATGGTCTGATACATTTCATGATAATAATTAAGGATTGAGTTCATCCCACCCAAAAATTCCTACAAAAACATTTCAGGAGTGATACATGGATATGATATGATTTCAGTTGCTCAACTGAAATATAAACAGTATTTATACCGCAAAGGGCTGTTTACAAATCAAATTAAACGCTATTATTGTTGCCCAAAGCTAACGTGCTGCAGGCCTACATGCTGCCAAAATGCGCAGGAAAGAAGAAACGTCGTTCTTGTGAAAAATGCGTTCATTACCACGTCTCCTCTATAGTCGTATTCATGCAAATCTTAAAGGCGTGCAGGTGACTTTTTCCACCACTCAAAACCTACATGCAAATGACTGTTTTCCTTTTTAAGTGCTACATTTCTAATGCTTTCTTTTTCTGTTCATCTCGCCCCATCACATGAAGAACGACGGAATTCTGAGTTCGATGACACCAAGCTTGGCAAAATCGGACAGACCGTTCTAAAGATTGATCTGTGAAACAATCCAGCCAATCAGATTCGATATGCAAATGAGGGTGGAGATAATGAGGGTGAAACTCGTAATCACCTCTATACCTACAGAGTTTTTAACCCCCGGGGCTAGGGGTTAGGGTCATCTAGCGATTTAACCCCAACTAACCCCAGCGGACTGGGGTTAGCCCTAGTGGACTGATGGAGAATTGCACTTTCCCACTTACATCTTTAAACCTATGGTAACTTTATTTTATAAAGTTATAAGGGCAATATTTGGTGCAGTTTGTTTTCTCACAACAACAACAACAAAATGTTTACAAGTCCACCTGTAATTTGTTTGAATTTACTTCATTTTTGGAAACATTTTTTTAATAAAATGAACTGGACTCCAAAACATCCTCCTCACAAACAAGTCAAATAAATGCAAAGGGTCTTGATATATTTACTTGGGTTCATTTCTTTCATTTGTTATTAACAGTCTTACAGTAGGAATCAAATATAGCAGTCTGTTTGGGACTTTATAGAGTAGAATATGAAGTTGCTGTAAATGACCACCAGATGGAGACTCGATACCACAAAAACAAAACATCCTTCTGCTATTTGTTTTTTTATTTATTTCATTTTTGGAAACATTTCTTTGATACAATTAACTGGACTCAAAAATACTCCTTACATACAAGTAAAAGAAATATCAAATGAAATAATAATAATAATGATAGTAAAAAGTTTAAACTTTTTTTAAAAGCTTCATTAGTTACAGACAGACACACAAACACAGACAGAGAAACAAATAGACACACAGGCAGAAAGATAGACAGACAGACAGACATTTAGATAGATAGACAGACAGATAGTTAGATAGACAGACAGACAGATAGTTAGATAGATAGACAGACAGACAGATAGTTAGATAGATAGACAGACAGACAGACAGACAGACAGTTAGATAGATAGACAGACAGATAGTTCGATAGAAAGACAGACAGACAGATAGTTAGATAGACAGACAGACAGATAGTTAGATAGATAGACAGAAAGACAGATAGTTAGATAGAAAGACAGACAGATAGTTAGATAGAAAGATAGACAGATAGTTAAATAGAACGACAGACAGACAGATAGTTAGATAGACAGACAGACAGATAGTTAGATAGATAGATAGATAGATAGACAGACAGATAGTTAGATAGAAAGACAGACAGACAGATAGTTAGATAGACAGACAGACAGATAGATAGACAGACAGGCAGATAGTGAGATAGATAGACAGACAGACAGATAGTTAGATAGATAGACAGAAAGACAGATAGTTAGATAGATAGACAAATAGACAGATAGTTAGATAGATAGACAGACAGACAGATAGATAGACAGACAGACAGACGGGCAGATAGTGAGATAGATAGACAGATAGACAGACAGACACAGTCAGACAGATAGTTAGTTAGACAGACAGAAAGATAGATTTACGACTTACAGCTACAAATATATACACACATACACACACATACACAAAGTGGACAGAAGTGAAATATGGAAGAGGACATGCCTTTGGGAAATGTACATCACAAAAAACTAGCAGTAAATATGTGATTGTGAGGAAAGACTTTTTGGAAGCTAGACATGATTTTTGGAATTGCCAATTTTTCAATTGAAGGCAAAACTACTTACAGGTTATTGATAAATACAACCCTGGACAACCTTAAATGACCACTCTATGGGATGAGAATTGAACTGAGAAGTTACATATGGAAAGGACAATGCCTTTGGGAAATGTACATAACAACAATCTAGCAGAAACCATGCGATAGTAATGAAAGATTTTTTGGAAGCTAGACATGATTTTTGGAATTGCCCATTTTTCCATTGAAGGCAAAAACTACTTCCAGGTTATTGATAAATACAACACTGGACAACCTGAAATGACCACTCTATGAAATGAGAAGTGAACTGAGAAGATACATATGGAAGAGGACATGCCTTTGGGAAATGTACATCACAACAATCTAGCAGTAAGCATTTGATAGTGTGGAAAGACTTTTTGGAAGCTAGACATGATTTTTGGAATTGCCAATTTTTCAATTGAAGGCAACAACTACTTCCAGGTTATTGATAAATACAACCCTGGACAACCTGAAATGACCACTCTATGAAATGAGAAGTGAACTGAGTAGTTACATATGGAAGAGGACATGCCTTTGGGAATTGTACATCACAACAATCTAGCAGTAACCATGTGATAGTGAGGAAAGGCTTTTTGGAAGCTAGATATGATTTTTGGAATTGCCCATTTTTTACACTGGAGGCAAAAACTACTTCCAGGTAAAATATAAATAAAACACTGGACAGCCTTACAAGACCACTATATGGATTGAGAAGTGAACAGAGAAGTTACATATGGAAGAGGACATGCCTTTGGGAAATGTACATCACAACAATCTAGCAGTAACCATATGATAGTGAGGAAAGACTTTTTGGAAGCTAGACATGTATTTTGGAATTGCCCATTTTTTCCATTGGAGGCAAAAACTACTTCCAGGTTATTGATGAATACAACACTGGATAGCCTTACAAGACCACTATATGGAATGAGAAGTGAACTGAGAAGTTACATATGGAAGAGGACATGACTTTGGGAAATGTACATCACAACAATCTAGCAGTAAACATGTGATAGTGAGGAAAGACTTTTTGGAAGCTAGACATGATTTTTGGAATTGCCCATTTTTCAATTGAAGGCAAAAACTACTTCCAGGTAAAATATAAATAAAACACTGGACAGCCTTACAAGACCACTATATGGAATGAGAAGTGAACTGAGAAGTTACATATGTTACTGCTAGATTGTTGTGATGTACATTTCCCAAAGGCATGTCCTCTTCCATATGTAACTTCTCAGTTCACTTCTCATTCCATATAGTGGTCTTGTATGTCTGTCCAGTGTTTTATTTATATTATACCTGGAAGTAGTTTTTGCCTTCAATGGAAAAAATGGGCAATTCCAAAAATCATGTCTAGCTTCCAAAAAGTCTTTCGTCAGTATCACAAGGATACTGCTAGATTGTTGTAATGTACATTTCTAAAATGCATGTCCTCTTCCATATGTAACTTCTCTGTTCACTTCTCATTCCATATAGTGGTCTTGTAAGGCTGTCCAGTGTTGTATTTATCAATAACCTTTAAGTAGTTTTTGGCTTGAATTGAAATATTGGCAATACCAATAATCATGTCTAGCTTCCAAAAAGTCTTTCCTTACTATCACACGTTTACTGCTAGATTGTTGTGATGTACATTTCCCAATGGCATATCCTCTTCCATATGTAACTTCTCAGTTCACTTCTCATTCCATATAGTGGTCTTGTATGGCTGTCGAAGTGGTGTATTATGGAAGGATGAATCAAAGTTTGAGGTTAAGATTTTGTTATAAAAGCTTGGTTGGAAAATTCATGAGAAGTGCCTTACAAGCCATTTACATCTTCGGAAAGTGCTGCAGAAAGCATGGGATGAAAATTGACATGAAAATCTAGTGTAAACTGACTGCTAGAATGCTAACGTTCTGTCTTTGCAAGTAGAGGATTTGAGAAAAATATAGCTGCAGGCTGAGCTCCAAACCGCCAGAAAAGACATACAGAGGCCCTAACCCTAACCTAACCCCCAACCCTTACCCACTAACACTTACCCTAAACCCAAACTAACCCTAATGCTGAAGAATCACTCACCATTAAAAGCTGAAGAGTCACATCAGTCCCATTAACCATTAAAGAGTCACATCAGTCGCTATTAAACGCTGAAGAGTCACATCAGTCCCATTAAACGCTGAAGAGTCACATCAGTCGCTATTAAACGCTGAAGAGTCACATCAGTCCCATTAAACGCTGAAGAGTCACATCAGTCCATTAAACACTGAAGAGTCACATCAGTCCCATTAAACATTAAAGAGTCACATCACTCACCATTAAAAGCTGAAGAGTCACATCACTCGCCATTAAACATTGAAGAGTCATATCAGTCCCATTAAACATTAAAGAGTCACATCACTCGCCATTAAACATTAAAGAGTCACATCAGTCGCTATTAAACGCTGAAGAGTCACATCAGTCCCATTAAACGCTGAAGAGTCACATCAATCGCCATTAAACATTAAAGAGTCACATCAGTCCCATTAAACATTAAAGAGTCACATCACTCACCATTAAACATTGAAGAGTCACATCAGTCCCATAAAACATTAAAGAGTCACATCAGTCCCATTAAACATTAAAGAGTCACATCACTCGCCATTAAACATTGAAGAGTCACATCAGTCCCATAAAACATTAAAGAGTCACATCAGTCCCATTAAATGCTGAAGAGTCACATCAGTCCCATTAAACGCTGAAGAATCACATCACTCGCCATTAAACGCTGAAGAGTCACATCACTCGCCATTAAACATTAAAGAGTCACATCAGTCCCATAAAACATTAAAGAGTCACATCAGTCGCCATTAAACATTGAAGAGTCACATCAGTCCCATTAAACATTAAAGAGTCACATCAGTCCCATTAAAAGCTGAAGAGTCACATCAGTCCCATTAAACATTGAAGAGTCACATCACTCGCCATTAAACATTAAAGAGTCACATCAGTCGCTATTAAACGCTGAAGAGTCACATCAGTCCCATTAAACGCTGAAGAGTCACATCAATCGCCATTAAACATTAAAGAGTCACATCAGTCGCTATTAAACGCTGAAGAGTCACATCAGTCCCATTAAACGCTGAAGAGTCACATCAATCGCCATTAAACATTAAAGAGTCACATCACTCGCCATTAAACATTGAAGAGTCACATCAGTCCCATAAAACATTAAAGAGTCACATCAGTCCCATTAAACATTAAAGAGTCACATCACTCGCCATTAAACATTGAAGAGTCACATCAGTCCCATTAAACATTAAAGAGTCACATCAGTCGCCATTAAACATTGAAGAGTCACATCAGTCCCATTAAACATTAAAGAGTCACATCAGTCCCATTAAAAGCTGAAGAGTCACATCAGTCCCATTAAACATTGAAGAGTCACATCACTCGCCATTAAACATTAAAGAGTCACATCAGTCGCTATTAAACGCTGAAGAGTCACATCAGTCCCATTAAACGCTGAAGAGTCACATCAATCGCCATTAAACATTAAAGAGTCACATCAGTCCCATTAAACATTAAAGAGTCACATCACTCGCCATTAAACATTGAAGAGTCACATCAGTCCCATAAAACATTAAAGAGTCACATCAGTCCCATTAAACATTAAAGAGTCACATCACTCGCCATTAAACATTGAAGAGTCACATCACTCGCCATTAAACATTAAAGAGTCACATTAGTCCCATTAAACATTAAAGAGTCACATCAGTCGCCATTAAACATTGAAGAGTCACATCAGTCCCATTAAACATTAAAGAGTCACATCAGTCGCTATTAAATGCTGAAGAGTCACATCACTCGCCATTAAACATTAAAGAGTCACATCAGTCCCATAAAACATTAAAGAGTCACATCAGTCGCCATTAAACATTGAAGAGTCACATCAGTCCCATTAAACATTAAAGAGTCACATCAGTCCCATTAAACATTAAAGAGTCACATTAGTCGCCATTAAACGCTGAAGAGTCACATCAGTCCCTTTAAACATTAAAGAGTCACATCAGTCGCTATTAAACGCTGAAGAGTCACATCACTCGCCATTAAACGCTGAAGAATCACATCACTCGCCATTAAACGCTGAAGAGTCACATCAGTCCATTAAAAGCTGAAGAGTCACATCAGTCCCATTAAACATTAAAGAGTCACATCAGTCCATTAAAAGCTGAAGAGTCACATCAGTCCCATTAAACATTAGAGAGTCACATCACTCGCTATTAAACGCTGAAGAGTCACATCACTCGCCATTAAACGCTGAAGAGTCACATCAGTCCCATTAAACGCTGAAGAGTCACATCAGTCCCATTAAACACTGAAGAGTCACATCACTCGCCATTAAACGCTGAAGAGTCACATCAGTCCCATTAAACGCTGAAGAGTCACATCACTCGCTATTAAACGCTGAAGAATCACATCACTCTCCATTAAACGCTGAAGAGTCACATCAGTCCCATTAAACGCTGAAGAGTCACATCACTCGCTATTAAACGCTGAAGAATCACATCAGTCCCATTAAACGCTGAAGAGTCACATCAGTCCCATTAAACGCTGAAGAGTCACATCAGTCCCATTAAACGCTGAAGAATCACATCACTCTCCATTAAACGCTGAAGAGTCACATCAGTCCCATTAAACGCTGAAGAGTCACATCACTCGCTATTAAACGCTGAAGAATCACATCAGTCCCATTAAACGCTGAAGAGTCACATCAGTCCCATTAAACGCTGAAGAATCACATCACTCGCCATTAAACGCTGAAGAATCACATCAGTCCCATTAAACGCTGAAGAGTCACATCAGTCCCATTAAACGCTGAAGAATCACATCACTCGCCATTAAACGCTGAAGAGTCACATCAGTCCCATTAAACGCTGAAGAGTCACATCACTCGCCATTAAACGCTGAAGAGTCACATCAGTCCCATTAAACGCTGAAGAGTCACATCACTCGCCATTAAACGCTGAAGAATCACATCAGTCCCATTAAACGCTGAAGAGTCACATCAGTCCCATTAAACGCTGAAGAATCACATCACTCGCCATTAAACGCTGAAGAGTCACATCAGTCCCATTAAACGCTGAAGAGTCACATCAGTCCCATTAAACGCTGAAGAGTCACATCACTCGCCATTAAACGCTGAAGAGTCACATCACTCGCCATTAAACGCTGAAGAGTCACATCAGTCCCATTAAAAGCTGAAGAGTCACATCAGTCCCAAAGTCAAAGTCAAAGTCAAAGTACCTTTATTGTCCCACAAGGGGAAATTGAATTTGCAGCAAATGCTCAACATAAAACACATAACATACAACAACACTCACCAACAAAACCAACCATCAAGAAGGAATTCACATTAACGCCCAATGTACATAATTTATAATAAATAAATAAATAAAGTACAGGACACCAACAAGTGCAAAAATGCAACTTGTGCAAGTTAATATAAAGTGCTAAGTGCCATTAAGGTGCCTCACAGCTGCCGGAACGAAAGATATGTACATCCTCTTTGTTCTGCAGCTACGAACTCGATAACGGCGCTCAGAGGGCAAAAGCTCAAACTCTGTTCTAAGGGGGTGATCCTGTGAATGAGCTATAGCTCTAACTTTCCTCTGTACCTGTTTTATGTATTATGTATTTCCTATCCTGGAAATCTTACTCGCCACTTTGACCAGACTACCAAGTCTGTTTTTATTTGTCAGGGAGAGGCTTCCAAACCAAGCAGATATGCAGAAAGATAAAACCGATTCAATGAAAGCACGATAAAACAGAATCATCATGTCTGAAGAAACATTAAAAGTATTCATTTTCCTAAGGAAGTACATTCTTTGTTGGAATTTCTTTGAGACAGCGTCAACCAACGGTTCAAAACACAGTTTGTTGTCTAAAATAACTCCAAGATATTTGTGTCTCCACGGGCTCAATATCCGTGCCCTTAATAACCGTGACTGTAGGGGGGGTGGTGTCTTGCGAAAGTCAATGACCATATCCTTAGTTTTAGATACATTGAGCTGTAAAAATGACCTATCACACCACTCTACAAAGTCACTAAGGACTGGCCCATGGTCCCGCTCATTCCCTGATAGCAAGCTGACAATAACAGAATCATCAGCAAACGTAAGTATGTATCTATCTTGGTACAAACTGCGACACTGGTTTGTGTACAGGATGTACAGGAGAGGAGACAGACAGCAACCTTGGGGGGAACCAGTGGATGTAAAAGTGACTTCAGATAGGGTGCTGTTTGCCCTCACACGCTGAGATCTATCTGTTAAAAAATCCAATAACCAGCCCACCAAATTCAAATCCAGGTTAAAATCCGCTATCAGTCTCTCAGCAAGCAAAAGAGGCTGAATGGTGTTAAAAGCAGAAGTAAAATCAACAAATAAAAGTCTGACATAAGTTTTTGCTCTATCCAGATGGCTAAAAATAAAGTGCAGAAGTGTGATCACAGCATCCTCCACACCCCTGCCAGACCTATATGCAAACTGCAGTGGATCTAACTGATCTCCAACCTGCAGTAAGACAGCCTCTTTGATAATTTTCTCAAAGCTTTTCATGACCAATGAGGTCAAGGCTACAGGTCTAAAATCATTCAAGGATTTTGGGGAGCTGCACTTGGCTATAGGCACAATAATAGAATGCTTCCAACTTCTAGGGACTCTTTGTTGTGATAAGGACAAATTAAAAATGCACTGAAAGATATGACAGAGTTGATCTGCACATGTTCTTAATAATTGCCCACAAATCTCATCTGGCCCCGGACTTTTTGATCTGGTGCGCCTGAATATATTAGCCACAGTACTACTGTCAACAGTAATTGATGGAGCTGCCTGTGTGATAGCCCTGAGACCCTTCATTTCATCATCAAAATCCAAATTGTTAAATCGAGAATAAAATACATTGAATTCATCAGCCAAATGTTTATCAGATGAAAAACCATCCAGGACAACTCTGTTAGCTTTATCATTAGACCCAATCAGTGTTTTCATACCGTTCCAGGTTTTCTTAAAATTATTACTTCTCAAATCTGCCTCAATTTTTTCCTTATACCTTAATTTAGCTTTTTTAATTTCAGCCCTAATCTCTTTTTTCACAGCCCTCTCTGCATACACATCACCTTCATTAAAAACAGTTTTTCGTTTGATTAGCAAATCCTTAATGTCCTTAGAGAACCACTGTTTGTTGTTTGGAAACACTATGACTTCCCTACTCGGGAGAACAGAGTCTTTGCAAAAAGAGATGTAACTACAAACAACGTCAGTAAGTTCATCAATATCAGAGCAGGAGTCCTGCAACACTGTCCAGTCTGTGCACTCAAAGCAGGCTTGTAGCGCTGAAGAGCTGTCCTCCGTCCAGACCTTCACCTGTTTTCTGACAGGTTTCTCCCTCCTCAACAACGAGGTGTAGGTGGGTAAGAGGTGGACAGAGTTGTAGTCAGAGGAACCCAGCGCTGGCCCCGCCTTGGACGTATATGCGCCTTTAATGGAGCCATAGCACAGGTCTAGAGTTTTGTTACGACGTGTAGGACATTTTACATACTGATAAAAACTGTTCAGTGTTTTCTTTAAGTTACAATGGTTAAAATCGCCAAGAATAAAATTTGGAGCACCAGGGGAAATAGACTGAAGTTTGTTTACGGTTTTAAAAACAATGTCCGCGGCGGACTTGGCGTCAGCTTTGGGGTGGATATAAGCCACAGTAACAAAAATCTGGGGAAACTCTCTGGGGAGATAGTACGGCCGTAGTGACACAGACAACAGTTCGATGTCAGAGTGACAAATCCTCTCTCTCACAGTAACATTGCTACACCATTTCCGATTTATGTATAGACAGACCCCTCCACCCAGCGTTTTATGTGTCACCTCACTGTCCCGATCCAGGCGTAGAGGGGCTCCAAAGCCACTGATCTCCAATGCTGAGTCCGAATCCGACTCCGTGAGCCAAGTCTCTGTAAAAGCCATAAGACACGCATCCCTGTAGTCCCGCAGATGTAAGACATTTGCCCGTAATTCCTCAATCTTATTCCTGAGGGACCGCACATTAGCCAGTATAACCGAAGGCAAGGGGATGCGATTCCTGCTCAATAGCTTCCTGGTTCGCTGTTTCACACCACCCCTTTTCCCCCGCTTCCTGGTTTGGCCTTGTTTTGTAAAGTCAGTGTTTCTACCAGTAAGTAACTCCAGAGGCAAATTCCCAGCCAGTGAATTAATGTTAAAGTCCGTCACGGCAGGATAGCACCATTGTAATCCCAATAGGAATTCGCGGGTGTATCGGAACGTGTGCTGCTGGTCGCTCCAAACGAAGTTTAAAACAGTCAATAAAAATAGGACGTAAAAAGTGACTTCCATCCCTCAGATATCCAACAGATATTCAGCAATGTTCAGACAACATTAAACAGCACACCACAAAGGGGAATTAAACCCTAAAAGACGTTTAAAACACAATAACACGGACACGAGCTATAGCTGCTTGTCGCCTCAGAACAGCGCCACGATTGTTCGCCATTAAACGCTGAAGAGTCACATCAGTCCCATTAAACGCTGAAGAGTCACATCACTCGCTATTAAACGCTGAAGAATCACATCAGTCCCATTAAACGCTGAAGAGTCACATCACTCGCTATTAAACGCTGAAGAATCACATCAGTCCCATTAAACACTGAAGAGTCACATCACTCGCCATTAAACGCTGAAGAGTCACATCACTCGCCATTAAACACTGAAGAGTCACATCACTCGCCATTAAACGCTGAAGAGTCACATCACTCGCCATGAAACGCTGAAGAGTCACATCAGTCCCATTAAACGCTGAAGAGTCACATCACTCGCCATTAAAAGCTGAAGAGTCACATCAGTCCCATTAAATGCTGAAGAGTCACATAAGTCCCATTAAACGCTGAAGAATCACATCACTCGCCATTAAACGCTAAAGAGTCACATCACTCGCCATTAAACGCTGAAGAGTCACATCACTCGCCATTAAACGCTGAAGAATCACATCACTCGCCATTAAACGCTAAAGAGTCACATCACTCGCCATTAAACGCTAAAGAGTCACATCACTCGCCATTAAACGCTGAAGAATCACATCACTCGCCATTAAACGCTAAAGAGTCACATCACTCGCCATTAAACGCTAAAGAGTCACATCAGTCCCATTAAAAGCTGAAGAAACACATCAGTCCCATTAAACACTGAAGAGTCACATCACTCATCACATAATTTCCGGTCATTACCAGATGCTTATTAAAAATTATTTTTAAAACATTCAGTTTCTCAAAGAGCAATTTCTAGCTGTTGACATTTTTCAGTTTAGCATATCTACATATACACACTACATATATAACTGAAAAATGTCAACATATACATATATATATATATATATATACATATACACACACATATATATATATATATATATATGTATATGTATATATATGTATATGTGTATATGTATATATATGTATATATATATATATATACATATATGTGTATTCTCTATAAAACAATATTTTAATTTCAACTATTATATTTGCATAACTTTTTTTGGAATCACAAATGTAAACATATTATATGTTTGTTTTTCAATGGCAGTTGTGATAGTTTGATAATAATTATTGATAATAATTATTAATGCATTTGACTAATGGTAGGTTCTTCAGCAGCTTTTATTGTGACATCACGAGCCAGATTTTTACCGCCGTTTCACACATCATCATTATTGGTCGATGTGGTCACATGATATATTACGTTTGGAGGATTTTCGCGCCACAGCAGAGCTCCGCCTATACGCACACTAACACGCGCTCTCATTGGTGGATATTGCAAGCTGACTCGCGCCAGTTATTGCAGCTGCACTGACTGAAACGCTTCGCGGCAGAAATATTTACACATTTATTTGAGAAACTTCACGTTTCAACACTTCTGCAATAAACATGGCACCAAAGGATTACATGGCAGAGAAGGGTGAGTTGGAATATGTTTTTAAACGATTCAGACTAGTTTTGCTATTAAGTGTTTCTGTTGGAAGATGTGTAGGCATACTTGGCAATAAAGCTCATTCTGAAAGTTCGCGGCTCGAAGTTTTTGCGCTAAAGAAAAGAATCCAACTGCGATATCAAATGTGCTAGATAGTATGAAATTATATTAAATAGTATGTGTTGTATGTTAGAGATGGGTTACATGAAAGTAACAAGATGTTTAATTTGACAAATATCCTCAAACAGAATGTAATTGTCCATGAGAATTTAAATAAGTGGTTCTTTGAGATATTGGACTATTTGTTGTATTTGTCTCGTGTGGATAAGTATATCGTTTTGTCGCGCGTTACTGTTGTTCCTGCACGCGGGCCCCATCGAGTTCAGCGCGCGTGCACGTGGCCATTCGAGTTCATCGCGCGTGCACTTAAGAGCCCGGATGAAACTTCCGAACAAAGAGCGGCGCGCGCAGAGCACGTGCTTGCTTGATCTCGTACACGCGCTTTTCTATAAAAAGTTTTCTTTTAATAAATCCGAGGCAAATTACTTAATGGCCCGTGCGCTAACGGTTCTATCCCTACTGTAAGAAGTCGATTTAGTTAAGTGTTTGTGAAACTTGAGCATAAACCCTACTGACACCACAGCCGTGGGCCGCTCATATCAGCACAGTTCAGTTGATTTGATCTGATACCGAGTTCGGAGTCGTGTTTGGTTGCGATAAACGGGACTATTTAACGGGCGGATGAGTCGCGGAAGTAGCGCGTAGCAGGGCTCTGGAGCCACGTGCTGCTTTGTTTACAAAAACAGCAGCTATCGAGTGGCGTTACACGCGCGTCAATTATATCGCGAAGGCAAATCTGCAGTAATATTGTTCGCAGGAGAAGCAGAATTGATCATCCCGATTGACGCAGTGGACCCGAGAGTTCCGACCCGGTTCGTAAACAGACACTTGCTTCCATGTTGTTTTTGGTTTGGCCGTGTCTGAATATGTAACTGTGATCTACTGTTGATCAGCAGCTGATAACTAATGATTATGCGTTTTGTGTGTTTTCGTTTATATGACATGAAAGCAGCAACAGAGGTGTGTATTAGATTACATTTATGATTATTTCAGCGTTTTAATTTGATCTACCCTTTTCGTTTGTTTGTTGACGCACATCAATCACCCCAGTGTGGGGGAGGGGCCAACACGTATGGGGAGGGGCTAATCACGTGACTTGCGCGCGCTGTTCTGTTTATGTCGAGTTAAAGGAAAATTCCGGGTTCAGTACAAGATCAATCGACAGCGTTTGTGTCATTGATTACCACAAACATGTATTTTGACTCTTCCCTCCTTTTCTTGTGTTCCACTGAGACATTTCAATGGGGTCAATAATCTGTAAACATTAAAATACTGACTGTTTCAGAAGTATAGACACAAGACATAAACAATATGTGTGTTAACATAATTTTACTGTCATTAAATCACTTACTGACCACATCTGTGGAAAGATATAGACAATTATACAACTCCGTTGCCATGAGGATGTAATGTCAACAAACCCCAAACCCACTGTGAAAACTTTGATTTAAACAACAGCTCAAATAATACATGCGTTTAACAGAAGAATGAATGTGCTTTTATAACGTTATAAGCTTAATAAGCCTTTAAACCCTCCAAAAAAAATGGACCCCATTGACTTCCATTGTAAGTTTCTTACTGGAACAGGTTTTTAATAAAAAAAATTAAGAAAATGAGGGACGATTCTATAGCTGTGTTTGTGGTTATCAACATTATGACACATGCTGTTGATTGATCTTCACTTCTATTGAGCCCAAAATATCTCTTAAAACTTGTGCAGTTACAGACATCACACTTAAACTAAGTGGTGAACCGCTTGAAACGTGTTTGGGCTAAATACAAGATGCCTTTTTCTTCAAAGTTTGGTTTTTGACATCTGTTCAAGTGCACACTTGAATGTCTATATCAAGGAGTGATCAGATTAATCTATCACATTGTAAATGGAAAATCATTGATTCTAGATTATTCATTATATCATTTATTGTATATGACTGTGTGTTTCAGAGAAGTGCAAGCGCTTCCTGCAGGAGTTCTACAGCGAGGATGACTCTGGGAAGAAGGTGTTCAAATACGGCGCTCAGCTGGTGAGATTCATGTCCATTCCTGCAGATCACGCAGCGTTGCGTCAGACTCTTGCTAACACTGTGTGTGTGTGCGTGTGCAGGTGTCGCTGGCTCATCGTGAACAGGTGGCACTGGTGGTGGATCTAGATGATGTGGCGGAGGAAGACCCTGAGCTGGTGGAGAGTGTGTGTGAAAACACCAAACGTTACACTACGCTGTTCGCTGATGCTGTTCATGAGCTGCTGCCTGAATACAGAGAACGAGAGGTGTGTGATTTAAAAAAAAACAACCTGAAATCGCTAGTGTAAACCTGTCAATGAAGATGTAAAAAAACACAATAAGTTTTGCGCTTCAGATGATATACGTTCACTATTAAAACTATAGAATGGTAGAAAAACAAACGCATGATGTTTTAGGGCAGTGTTTGTGTTTGTCGTATAGCCGCAGTAATGTCAGTCGTGTGTTTTGTAGGTGGTGGCGAAGGATGCGCTGGATGTTTATATCGAGCACAGGCTGATGATGGAGGCCAGAGGTCATGACCCTGCAGATACGCGTGATTCCCGTAACCAGTACCCGTCTGAACTCATGCGCAGATTGTGAGTGATGCAAACACACAGCCTCTGACACATCATTGTGTGATTGCTTGTCTTTGTGTAGTGATGTTCACTAATTCAGAGTCATGTGATTTGGCAGTGAGGTGTATTTTCGCCCGCCGTCTACGCTGAAGCCGAAGGTGGTGCGTGACGTGAAAGCCGACAGCATCGGTCAGCTGGTAAACGTTAGGGGCATCGTCACCAGAGCGACAGAGGTCAAACCCATGATGACCGTTGCCACGTACACGTGCGATCAGTGTGGCGCTGAGACTTACCAGCCGGTACACGCGTGACTAATATGATGAGACATTTAACACATTCACATGTGCTTCTGTTAACATGAACACTGTTTGTTGTTGTTTATCAGATCGCCTCGCCGAGCTTCACACCCCTGATCATGTGCCCCAGTCAGGAGTGCGTCACCAACAAATCAGGAGGCCGACTGTACCTGCAGACACGAGGGTCAAAGTTCATCAAGTTCCAGGAGCTGCGTATTCAGGAGCATGTGAGTGTCCGATATCTGTGACACTCAAATCGCACCATGTTAGTAGTCAAATGTTAATTGTGTGACGTCTGCGTTGATTTTAGAGCGATCAGGTGCCCGTTGGGAACATTCCTCGCTGTATGACGATTTATGCGCGTGGTGAAAACACACGTGTGACTCAGCCTGGAGATCATGTGGCCATTTCTGGAATATTCCTGCCTCTTCTGCGCTCTGGATTCAGACAAGCTGTGCAGGTGACGCTCGGAGCCACTGCACTTTCTGTATCAACTGAGATTTGTTCATTATGATAATGCTCTGATATGTTTATTTTAGTTCATCATTTTCACATGCAAACACCAGCAGTAGGATTCAACATACTGGAAGATTATTGTGTATACTCTCGTGTGAGCAGGTCTGTGATGTTCAGACGATTGAGTACATGTGAGAGAGGACAAAAAGTGCTCAATACAGTTTTAGTAAAATCCTTCACGGACTTCATCTGCCGCACATGCTCAATTTCTGTCAACACACATTTTAAACAACCGAGGAAGTGAAATCGTCAACAAAAACAGGATTTTGTCTCTTTGACGAGTGCCTGAACTATTGAATTACAGAGCTAATTAAGACACACCCAGTGAATTATGATTGAATACAATTATTTATAGTGGAGGTTACTGACAGTACTACAATAATACACCCATTATTTTCAAATCATGAGTCTTTCTACTTTGACTGTTTCCGCCTGGTATTAAGATGCGTCTCGGGTGATCCGATCACATGTGGTCAGGTGAGACACATCGCTGTTTTCATCTGGTCACTTAAATGCGTCTCCTGTAACCTTGTGTTCAGATTGTCTGTTTCATGACGACATCAATCACTCTGTCAGTGTGTCACTGCTTAATAATAATAATAATGCCTTTGAAATGTAATCTAAGCACAAATGCAACATGTCAATCAGAGTGATCCTTTATTTTAGTGAATTATTTGTATTAAAGCAGCTTCAGGTGTTCGTGCAGCTTCTGTGTGTTTCAAACACACTAAAGAAAACCTGTAAATTTTGTATGTATCCGCTTTTTAACATTTTTCCGATCGAATGTTATTTCCTTTTAAGTACACTTGTAAACGGCAAAGTTTTAACTCTTAGCGCAGCAGTTGATTGACAGGTGAGGGTGTGAGTGGACCGCATTTACCGAGAGTTTTACAAATCGCGATAATCGCTCACCGTTTTAATGATAATTAAATGTGACGTGGTAATGCTAACCGTCGGGTAATTTATATAGTTGTGTTTGCCTTCAGATATTCAGCCAAACTCATCACTCGTCAGATTAGAAATGCACTCGCAGTCTCCAGTTCACTTGTGTGAGGGATTTTGGCTAGTGACGTTGACACAATTATGTACAGTGTTCTTTGAGCCAGTAAGTTAATATGAAGTCCTGCACATCTCGTGTTTATATAGTGTATATTTGTGTGTTTCAGGGTTTGCTGTCAGAGACGTATCTGGAGTGTCACACGATCACTCTGATGAATAAAACTGAAGATGATGAGCTGGGAACTGCAGAACTGACTGATGAAGAGCTCCGACACATCACAGGTACATGATGATGCTGCTTCAGTGTGTGTTTTGTGTTCCTGTAGAGCCACTGGGAAACCAACCCATGCACTGATAATGTTGTATCGCTTGTGTGTGCGCGCAGAGGAGGATTTCTATGAGAAGTTGGCGGGTTCGATTGCTCCAGAGATTTACGGTCACGAGGATGTGAAGAAAGCGCTGCTGCTGCTGCTGGTGGGCGGAGTCGAGCAGGCGCCACGTGGGATGAAGATCAGAGGTGAGATTGAGACCGTTATCACACGAGTGTCTCGTTAGATTTCTGACATGAGTGTAAATGAGACTGACAAAAACTTCAATGGCCTGCTCTGTATAAAGCTGTCCCTCACAGTCGTCGTCTTGTTACAAATAAAGATGGCGCTGCTGTGAAAAAGGTTGTGTGTGTTTTTGTGTTCGTAGGAAACATCAACATCTGTCTGATGGGCGATCCGGGTGTTGCCAAGTCTCAGCTGCTGTCATACATCGACCGCCTCGCCCCGCGCAGTGAGTGACCCCTCATGACATCATATACGACTCGGTCACTCTCACGTGTCTCGCTCTAAACTCTGTGTGTGTGTCAGGTCAGTACACGACTGGTCGCGGCTCGTCAGGTGTTGGATTGACAGCTGCAGTGATGCGTGACCCCGTCACCGGGGAGATGACCCTGGAGGGCGGGGCGTTAGTGTTGGCTGATCTGGGCGTATGCTGCATCGATGAGTTTGATAAGATGGCCGACGCCGATCGTACGGCGATTCACGAGGTCATGGAGCAACAGACTATTTCTATCGCAAAGGTAACGCAGCGGTCGCACACTATGGATTCAGTGTTTATGACTCTTAAATGGGAGTTTGACACGTTTGTGGTGTTTGTTTGTCTCAGGCGGGCATCATGACATCTTTAAACGCACGCTGTTCGATCCTGGCAGCAGCGAACCCCGCGTATGGACGCTACAACCCTCGCAAAACCATCGAGCAGAACATCCAGCTGCCCGCGGCGCTGCTGTCACGATTTGACCTGCTGTGGCTGATTCAGGACAAACCCGACACGGACAACGACCTGCGACTCGCGCAACACATCACATACGTGCACCAGCACTGCAAACAACCGCCAACACACTTCAACCCCATAGACATGAAGCTCATGAGGTGATGTTCATGCAGCAGATGTCAGAGCTCCATTCTAAAATATATTTCATCACATATGTGCCGTTCCTATCCAATCCTGTCTGTCTGTCTGTAGGCGTTACATCAGCGAGTGCAAACGGAAGCAGCCGGTGATTCCCGAGTCTCTGTCTGATTACATCACCGCTGCATATGTGGAGATGAGGAAAGAGGCGCGAGTCAGTAAAGACACCACATTCACCTCCGCACGAACACTGCTGTCAATCCTGCGCCTCTCCACTGCACTGGTGAGACACGCGTGTCTGGGAATGTGGATATAATTTGTGTACGCAAAATGCAGTAATTACACAACTATTAGTGATGGTGTCTCTTGGCCTTTGTGACAGACAGGTTTGACTGAAGTCTTTTGATGGATTATAAAATAATGTCTCGGTTTTCTTTGAATCTGATCACAGTTCAAATGCATTTTACATCATAAAGACGTGCTAAAACTGGGTGTGTCGTCATAATTTCAGAGACCGTTTTTGTCGCACATGCGCGCACTGTCTCGTGTGTGGTAAAGTGCTTACAGTGCAGGTAGTGTGTGTGTGTGTCCTACTGCAGTGTGTGCACTTGACTCACACACAGGATCGGTTCTGCGCACACATACACACACTCACTCTCTCTCTCTCTCTCACACACACACACACACGGTATTTTGCTGTTAACCCTTGACCTGATGTGGCTGATGGTGTTAAAAGTGCTGTTTGTGCAGGTAGCTGCATAAATATCTACTGTAGAAACGGCACTTCACGACACACATGGCCGTTCTCTGGTTAAACACATTGTGTTTCTCGGGTGCCTGAAGCGCTTAAGATCCACGATGCCGAGCACTTGTCTGTTGTTGTCGTGGTGACGATCAGCTTTGCGGGGTGGGCAGTCAGCCTCTGATCCTGCCGCTGTGCAAACCCATGCAAAACTGATCGTACGCGACACCGCGCACACGGTTTAGCTAGCTGGTGTTGAGAGGCCGAGACTTGAGCAGTTGCCACCTTTCCCAGAAGGCATTGCACTTGTCTCGGTCTGACAGTGCCGGCACAACGCAGCAGTTTGTTCACGAGGTCAGCTGAAGATGAAGATTGTTGAACTACGTGTGTGTGTGTGTGTGTGTGTGTGTGTGTGTACATGTTTATACATATTATGTTTATATATTGTGGGGATCAAATGTCCCTACAAGGATGGTAAAAAATGAGAAAACCTACATTGTGGCGCCCAACCAGCGGTCCCAATGAGGGAAATGGCTTAAACATACTAAACAATTGTTGTTTTATGATTTGTTTTTTTATGTAAAAATGCAAAAAGTTTTCTGTGAGGTTAGGGGATAGAAATTATTGTTAGTTCTGTATAAAATGCTTGGAAGTCTATGGAGAGTCCTCAATGATATAAAATCTGTTTACGTGTGTGTGTTTGTGCGGGGGCTTGTCTGGGGGTGTGTGTGTTTGCGCGTGTGTGTGTGTGTGTGTGTGTGTGTGTGTGTGTGTGTGTGTGTGTGTTTTCAGACATTTTCAAAAATAAGCACAATTTTCTGTCATACTTTGTAATTGAGTGTAATCTCATATCGTCCCATCCCTGAAATCTACTGATTTTAATATGTTAGAATGAAGGTTAGATTTGGGTGATTTTATTACATCTATTGCCTTAGACTTCTTTACTAGTGTGTGTGTGTGTGTGTGCGCGTGCGTGTAGGCTCGTCTGCGGTTGGTGTCTGTTGTGGAGAAGGAGGATGTTAATGAAGCAATGAGACTGATGGAGATGAGCAAAGACTCTCTGCAGACCGACAAAACCAGCAACACCAGGTACACAAACACTCATTCACACAACGACTTTGAGAACAGTGTTAAGAGACGGGTTAATGATGGGTACGTTTAACTCTTGGTTGAATAAATCCGCCATGACAAAACCTTTAGTTACGCTGAACGATGTTCCTCGTGCCACAATTCAATAAGTGTAAAATGAATCATTTACTCAGGATTTTCCCAAACGAACACTTTCTTCATTCAATGATTGTTTTTGATGTGCAATGAACAGGTCACACAACATCGGTTGTGTTTCAGGTATATCAGTACACAGAATTAACTGCTGACCTCATTTATAAGTATGTACTGCCTCGAATATTGTGTCGCCCTTTAGCTTTGATTACGGTGTGCATTATTTCGACAACCTCATGCAACATCACATTCATTTCCATCCAGAGTTGCATTTATTGATGACGGGAGACTCGAACCTGTCCGTCAAGTCTTCTCCAGCACATCCCAAAGACTTTCAATGGGGTTAAGATCAGAACGCTGATTCCTCCTGCTCCCTGAATCACTTTCACAAGTTAAGCCCGATGAATCTCGGCATTGTCATCCTGGAATATGCCCGTGCCATCAGGGAAGAGAAAAATCCATTGATATTGGTCATTCTGTACATTCAGGTAGTCAGCTGACAGAGCTGAGCCTCGACCTGACCAAAGCAACTCCAGATCATAACACCGCCTCCAGAGGCTTGTGGGCATTTTACAGGTGCATCGCTTCATGCCCTTCCCTTCTTACTCTGACACGCCCATCGCTTTGGAATAGGGTAAATCTGGACATATCAGACCACATGACCCTTTTCCATCGCTCCACACAACAATCTTTATGCTCCCTAGCAAACTGAAGTCATTTTTGTCCAATTAGTCTCACTAACAAGTGTCTGTCTTGTGGCCACACAGCTGTTTAGTCCCAATAAGAAAGTAAGAGCATTTCCACACGCACAATGTGACGAGAACGTACAGCTATTAAACATGTGATTTCACCAACCGTTTTAGTGATCTCCGATCACGATCATTCAAGGTTTGTTTCCGACCACATTTCGCCTGAAGACCCCCTTCTGTGTGAAACAGTCCCGATTGTATGTTTCTTTTGTAAGTTTGAAGTGTAGCTTCCTCTTTGTAATTAGTTTTGAATGTACAGCACTTTGGGCTCCTTAATAGCTTTAAAAGTGCTTAATAAATAAATAAATGACAGATGTCACAGTTCAGTTTCTGTGGGTTATCCATCAGTGAAAGAGAAATGCAGATGTTGTTCATTCAGAATATTGAACTGAAGTCCTCTTTATATTTGTGCTTCTCGTGTAGGGCTCAGCGTCCAGCCGATGTGATCTTCTCTCTGTTGCGTGAGCTGGCGGGTGACGGGTCACTGAAGTCCGTCCGTATGTCGGAGGCGGAGCAGCGCTGCGTGTCTCGTGGTTTCACTCCTGTGCAGTTCCAGTCGGCTCTGGACGAATACGAGGAGCTGAACGTGTGGCAGATCAACCAGGCGCGCTCGCGTATCACGTTTGTGTAAATACTGATCAGATTGTGATGTCGCTGAACACGTGACTTCAGAAGTAAACTCCTTTTTCTGACTGTTAAGCTTCTCTAATGTCCTTCTCATTGCTGTTTGTGCTCATGTTTTGGTTTTTAATCTGTGAAATAAACTAAATAGATCAACTTTGTGTGTTTGACTCGTGTGTTTGTAGAGGGGATTTTGCAGTGAAATCAATTAAATGTAATATTGAAGTGTTTCAGCTCAACCGAGAAATGGGAAAGTTAAAAGTTTTAATTCTTGTGCTTTAATCTGCTTGTGAGGGTTTAATTTATCTTCTGGAGACTCGAGTGACTATGATTTGTAACTACTAGCACCTTATAAACATGACAAATTATATATATATATATATATATATATATATATATTTATTTTTTTTTTTTTTTAGACCAAATATTTTTCCTCATATTTGGACAGTTAGGATGCTCCCTATTTAGTGCATGACTTAACCTCCAGTGTGCTGTCTGTCTGCACTGGTCTCAGAACAGTTATAGGAGAGCGATAGGATGCTCCCTATTTAGTGCATGACTTAACCTCCAGTGTGCTGTCTGTCTGCACTGGTCTCAGAACAGTTTGAAATGCATCTTATTTTCATCATAACTCCATATAAAGTCTCTGAAAGACATATTTACTGTACATTACCACATTGAAAAATAAGATATTTTAACTGATACTGAGCATTCAGTCCACGGATGTACTCATTGTGTTTAACCGTGCGCCATCTCATGATATATCACTCTAATTTGAAAAATGGCATTTTGGGAGTCATGTGATGGCATGTAAATGGTGAGCTCTGCACACTTTGCTAGATTTTTAATTATTTTCATGTTATAATCCGGTGAGTTTTGATACACCCGGCTACATAACTTCTGAAGTCCACATGGCAAAGAATTCAAAATCCTCGGGCTCTGGAGACATTTAAATGCTCAAGCTGATACCCCTGACAGGGACTCCAGTGTGGCGGGAGAAATGCAACGGCAACTGTTCAGCATGTCGGTGATGCTGATGAAAGTTGTTGCTGTAATATGTCGCTCGATTATGGTGATGGAAACCACATTCTCTGAGTTGGTTGCAAGAATTGGGGACGACAAGAGATGGATCAATTACCTGGAGTCATCGGAGAGGGAATTAACTGCTTATCCGCTAGCGACCACGATAGATTTGGAGAATCGTAGTCAGCGAAACAATGTCCGAATTGTTGGAATTCCTGAGCATGAAGAAGGCCGAGATGTGGTGAAATTCCTAGAAAAGCTCTTCCCGAGTCTGCTGGACATAACAGGCCATAAACTGGAAATCGAGCGAGCTCACAGAGTCCCTGATCCCGCGAGACGTAAAACATTGTCAAACATTCTGGCTGACCGATAAGGTAAAGTAATGACATCTCTTATACATATAGATCAGGTGGGGATTATTCGGGGCCGCAGCTCTTCTGATAACATCAGTCGTTTCATCAATATCATGTGATCAGTGGCGAATGATCAGACTCCGGTCGCTGCGTCTCACTTGATGCTGAGAAGGTGTTTGACACGATAGAATGGGATTATCTCCCATACCTAACCTACCGGCAGGGTTGCCCTCTTCCCCCAATATTGTTCTGTCCTGCCCTGGAACCATTAGCAGCTGCGATAAGAAAGGAGGATGATTTTGGGTGATGGCGGGATGTGTGGCACATAAACTTTTGCTTTACACAGAAGATATTTTATTATTAATACACTGATGCCTCATGACCTTTTCCAAAAGCAGTAGTGTATTAGTCCCTGATCATTATTTTATTTATTTATACTAAATTAATGTTATTCAATATTATAGTTGCTGCTACTCTTGGGCGGCTATTTGAGCATTAACTGTAATATCAAAGAAGGAACATGAAAAATTAAGGATGTTTGGATTAATAAAATATATAAATGCGTTTCTTGTAGCAAATAAATATGTTGTCACTTTTTTTGTTCTAGTCACTTTGACTGGTTTCCTAATTTAAGGACATGATCCCAATTTGTCATTTTGTACAATCCCCTGGCTAAACTTTGAACTGTTCTGCATCCTAGAGCAGATTTTTGTCCTTCGGTTGTAATGTCATTAACTGGCCTCCGGGCGGCGGTGTGCGCCCACATTCTGGGGTCACTGTCTCCGGGGGGGTTGTAAAGAGGGCGTCCTCCTAGTTATGAGACCTAACCTGTTCCCGGTTATAGTCCTCGTACTAGATTCATGATGTCTTCCTCTACAGCCTCGTCTGTGAGATGCATAAGAGCCCCTGTTGATACTAGTTACAACAACGTTTCTGAATATTTAACTCCTGTAATTTCTCCAATTATTTCCTGCTCTGTATCTTTATGTATCCTAATTGTTATCTTTTGCGTGCAATGGCTTTTATGATGTCATCAGACTAACATGTCGAAAGCCTTGCAGTCAAGCGTTGTTTAAAGCCTTTCTCCGTGTCCGTCGGTAGTCCGTAAATGTGTACATTATGTCTTCTGGACCGCGGTTTTAAGTCATCTACCCTTTCCTGTATTCTTTTGTGTTCTTGTGCAAAGGTTTGCCATATGTTTTCCATCTCGGAGTTCCAGCACAATGTCCTGGATGACGCTACTTGGACGCGCAGCTTTAGCGTTTTGCTCCTTCACTTCGTTTGTTGTTTTTGAGGAATGTCCACTTTGAATTCCTCCAGATCGCATTTCTTCTGTGTTTTAAGTTCTTCTGTGAAGGTCTTGTATCTGTCTATATGTATTTTTCAGGTCTGCACCGAGCGAATCCGTAGCGTCCCGGGCGCCATCGTCTCGATTGGAGAGTTCTTTTACATTTAGCTTTCGTTCCTCCGCTCATCCTTAAATGTTATGAAATATTTTAACAATGGTCTTCGAGATTTGTTTAACATATGAATCAATAAAACTGTTAATCACACTAGAAATGGCACATTGGATGAAGCTAGAGACTTTAAAACCTGTTTGAGTCAAAAGATTAATGTAAAAACTTTAATGCAAACTCCGCTGTGATCGGCACCATGTTGTTTGGTCATGAAGTTTAACCCTTTCCTGACAGCACAGCGTCTCCTGAACTGAGATCAGTTGGTGTACATTAAATGATCCACATCATATAATGTATGTGTACGCGGGTCAGGATAAAGTGCAGCTGTATTTTCAGAAGCGTTTTAATTTGTTCTTCATTTGCTATTTATTCTGACATTGAAAACTGGTCAAATGAATCTATAAATCGTGTGTTTTGGGCTTTTGTTTCTTGTTGAATGTCCATTTGTATTCTGTATTGAAGAGTTTTTGTTCTTTCACACTGTATTAATGTCTGTATTTATCTGTCTGCAGGGTCTGTAAAACCTTCAACCTCTTTTAAACTTCATTTATGTCTTGTCTTAACTTGTTTCTTCACTTTTCCTTTGCAGGTCTTTATTCACCAGGATGAAATTCAAGGTGATAAAAAGGGTTTGCAGGTTCTGGAATGTGTCACGTCTGCAAAAACTGCTTTTTTATTAGCAGCTTTTAAAATCTCACATCTGTTTTTAACTAAACCGATAATAACGTGGCGACAAGCTCTCAGACGCGACTATGTTCATAAAATACGTTTTTAAAATCGTTTTTAATATAAATGTGTCGGAGATACTCATTTATTGGTCTGTTATTGAATCAAACTCTTGAGCGGGAAACTGCTGCGCGCTCCCTCTGAAGTGTTTGATGATTTCCGCACGTGGCGGTGGGTGTGTCATTGAGCTGATCTGACCAATAGCTGCACGGCACTGAAGTGATTGACAGAAGACCGGTGGGTATAAAAGCACCTTCAGAGCTCAGTGATGAGAGAGGAACCGAGAGGTGAGTCGAAGCTGTTTTCTTATTTCTTTGAACGCTTTAAACACGTTTTTGGATGTGGATATGTGGCAGTAATATTAAAACAACGCTTTACTCCACGTTTGTACACTGTTAAATGACAATATTAGGTGTATGTGTGCAGGGTCAGAGGTCATGTTGTCTGTAAAGCTCGTGTTCTGCTGCCTCGCGCTGCTGCCATGTGAGGGTTTATTTATTTTTTATGTAAAACTGCTATACTTATGATTATTTATGCCCATATTTGTGATTTTATACTTTATCTGCTCAAATGTTTTTAAGGTTTGTTTGAGGCAAAATCCGTGATGAATGTTATCAAACAGGAAGGTAAAAAGCTTTTAAAATTGAAATCTTTAATGTCTGAAACTGTTTTAATTCTGTGTTAGAAAAGTTCTTCTCTCTCTCTCTCTGTGTGTGTGTGTGTGTGTGTGTGTGTGTGTGTGTGTGTTTTAGATGTTGCTCCAGTGAGTATCGACTCCAACAAGGCACATGAGTTCCTGTCCAGTTCCCGACCCAAACGCAATATTGATCCGCGCTGGCACAGACAGACTCCAGATTTCCAGGCGTATTACAGATATTACAACAGCATTGGACACACCGAAGGGGTTAGAAAAATTTCACTGTCTTCAAAAGCATTAACCGAAGCTGTAGTAATGGGGATTCTGGGCCCCTAACCTATTAAAATAACATTTTCAAATGTCCTGTGGGCTCCTAGAATCATTACCACCTTTCACTCCACTAGCTGAAAGAGCTTTGACATTTTATAAATGCTGGAAATGTCCATTTCTTTATTATTTTGTTTGGCTCTTTTTCTTTCAGTTGTATGAGATTGACCGGATCAGGATGCTGTATCAACAGATGAGGCACTTAGAAAATGTTTATGGTCCAAATGCATCATACTATCAGAGTAAACTTGGTGTTCCGGCTCTTCCGCCACTGCCCAAATGTGACCCGGCCAAAGACAAGACCTGCAAACCACCTCTATCTGAGAAAGCCCCACCCCCAGCTGCGGTTAAAGCTCCTGCCCCGCCCCCTCTGGAGCAAGCGGATGTCATCTACCTGTGCAACAACAAAGACCCCCTGTGTAAACCTCACATCGTTTATATGCCCACCGGTGCTGTGCCAGTGCTGTGTGACCCGCGATACCACCCCACCTGCAAGCTTCAGGGACCGCCCCCTCCTCCACCTCCACCCACAAAATCAGAGCCGCCCCCTCCACCCCCACCCGCCCTCTATAAGGGGATGGAATACGACTGTGACCCATACTGGGATCCTGACTGCCTCATCGATCAACCGCCACGGCCCATCAAAGGTAAAGCCCCACCCCCAGCGCCCATAACAGAAGAGGAGCCAGCCCCACCCCCACCCATCATCAAGAAACACCCTCATCCTTATTACGGCCGTCATCCCTACAATTACCAGTCTGAACTGTTCGACCCACTGCGATACGCATATCCTTCTGCTGACACACCAGATGTAAAATAAAGATGCTAATGTTCTCCAGCGCACACACATTTATCCAATAATATCTCTGTGTGTGTGTGTGTGTGTGTGTGTGTGTGTCATTTTGGTAATACATTGGCAATGTAAATGTTACCATAATAAAGATTATCTGATAAAGTGTAAAACATCACTGCTGAATCCACAAACACACACAGAAGTTCATTGTCCAAACTCTTCCTGTGTTGACTGAGATTGTGAAGTTAATAAAGTGGTCGAGGGCTCGTGATGGAGTAATAAATGTGTCTGTCTGGTTTTTTGTTCACTCAGCATGTTTGAGGCTCATTATTTGCAGCTTCACAGCTGTTTGTATTTAAAGGTTTTTCCAGACGCTCAGCGTGAACACACAATAAACACGCAAACATGAACTCACACAGACATATAAAACACACACGGCTCAGCACATGTTTTTACAGCCATCATGCTGGAACGTGTGATATCCTGACACGCTAAAGAAATCACCACCAACATCACAAGAAAGAAACATGTTTATTCACTCGGAAATATCTCGCGTGAGAGTGAGAAGCACAAGACTGATGAAACAGCTGAACACGTGTGTTTTAGAAGAACAGTCCTCTCATGCGCCGGCCGATGCCTTGTCTGTCGTACAGGACGTTGAATTTGTTGATGAACTGGTTCATGCTATTGCATGTTTTGGTGATGGTGCCCAAATACGCCATCAAACCCACGTCATTACATTGCTGTAGAAACACAGATTTATATGAGATCAGTCTCATTCCGTGTGTCTTTATATAAATGAAGCTGTTAAAACCCTAAAGAGACGTTATCTCACTTCAGTCACACATGATGTGTGGATGTCCTCTATATCAGATAGTAAAACACATGCTGCTGGATCATCTCAGGATAACATGGTTGAGTGAACTTTAGTGGATGTATGAAGATCACACAAAGTAACATCTATTGCTCTATATCTATGATTTAACATTTCTAACCTAACAACCTGCTTTTGCTCAAGTGTGTGTGTGTACTCACATCATAGAAGTCCGTCTTGAACTTGATTGTGTTGAGAACAGGCAGACGATGACACAATGCGTTTGCCTCTCGCAGGATCTCATGATTAAAGGGAACCTCACCTAATAATCACACACACACAGTGAGAGAGTTTGTGATGTTGCATTTCCTGTAGTGTGCGTTACAGCATCCTGTGGAGTCAGCTTCATTAATAAAGTGCTTTTCACAATACAAACTTCTAAAGCAGCTTTACAGAAAATCATGCTTTAATGTCTGAAAGCTCCTAGTGAGCAATAAATCATGTGCTCATTGTTCTCTGAGAGTTGTGTTTTTTACCGGACTGCACGGCTTTGACGTACTCCAGAATGATCTTCACACGGCTGTGCAGCATCTTTATAGCGCTGTGCTGAGCGATCAGATGCTCCGCCACTGACAAACACACACACACAATCATTAATATCTGTAATAGTGCTCGACTGCACTAAAAGCAAAAGATGTTTTCTGGAAGACATTTCACGTGGAGTTTAAAATGGCGGTGTGTGTGTGTGTGTGTTTGCGTGTTGTACCTGTGGAGTTTTCTCCTGTTCCGGTGGTCGTCATTCGTGCAACATGATCGACTCCAATTCGTTCCGCCTCTTCTGTTGCTAACGTATACGGCAACTCGGCAAACAGCATGGTTGCCTAGCAACCACATCACAGAGCAAAACTAAGTGAAAGGTGACAGGATGAAAGGTCATGACCTTTCACCTCAAAGAAACATACTCACCTCTCCGCTGATGATGTCAATCACAGACTCGAATACACTCACTGGTAACTGCACACACAAAGGATCAAAGGTCAACATTGTGTGTCCATGTAAGAGTGTGTTTGTGAGTGTGAGTGTGTGTTA
>JAVLUX010000062.1:110000-142500 GCA_032164185.1 Moxostoma hubbsi
CCATATTCCTCTCTCATATCAATTGTTGTAGAATAAAGATTTGTTCCTACACACCACATATCTGCAATTCCATAACGGGATGCTATGAGGGCTAAAATTGTGCTTGTAAATATCCCACCCCCCATCCTCACTACATTCTCTAGAGGGACTATTGAGAGCATCCTGAGCAGTTGCATCACTGCCTGGTTTGGGACTTGCACCGTTTCGGTCCACAAAGCCCTGCAGAGGATAGTGAGGACAGCTGAGAAGATCATTGGGGTCTCTCTTCCCTCCATCAAAGACATTTACATAAAACACTGCATCCGCAAAGCCACCAGCATTGTGGACGACCCCACACACTGTTCACCCTCCTGCCGTCTGGCAAGAGGTACCGAAGCATTCGGGCCCTCACGACCAGACTGTGTAACAGCTTCTTCCCCCAAGCCATCAGACTCCTCAATACTCAGAGACTGGACTGACACACACACACACACACACACATACACACACACACACACACACACACACACACACACACACACACACACACTCACACACACAAACACACACACACACACACACACACACACACACTGACACACACACACACACACACACACGTGTCCTGAGTTGCACTTTAATTATTGTCACTTAATTATCTAAATCACTTAATAATCTAAATTTTTCCAAATGTTGAGATTATTTAGCACATTTGTATCCTTTGTAATGTGTATGTCTAGGTATTTAATGGTTGACTTAACAGGAATATTATGAATTGGAAGTTTCTGTTCCATGTGCTGTTAGTGTCATTAGTTTAACTAAATTAAAAAAGTTTTCTCCTAATCCAAACAATTCTAATGTCAAAAGCTTTAAAAAAAAATCTAAAAATAAAATAAAACCTTCATCTTCAATTAAATAATGATAATCCAGTAAATCAAGAACGACTCGTATATTGTTATGAATTGACGACCTGTTAAATAAACTGACCGTGTGTCTGAGATCATTTGTGTAACACCATTTTTTAATCTGTTGGTATAAATTTGAGTTAAGATTTTATAGTCAGTATTAAGTAGTGTTATGGGTCTAAGATTGTCTATTCATTTTGGATCTTTTCCTGGTTTGGGGATGAGAGTGATGGTCCCTTGCTTCATAGGAAGAATATGGGTTTCAGTATATGGAAAATTAGGTCTTTGCGAAATTCCCAAAAATGCCTATAGAAATGGCTTGTTAGACCATCTGAACCCGGAGATTTCCTTAGAAATCATATCAGGGTTTTTACATGTTTATTAATCCACCATGTCTTTACAACATTCTGCTCGTCTCTTTTTTTCCAATCTACAAAAATCTGCTGATCTTCCTTCGCCTTGATGTTATATACGCTCCTTTAGCTTTATTAATGTAAATGTTATCTAGTGAGGATTGCAGATCAAAAAGCTTTTCTTTGTTATTTTCATTTATTGATGATTTAATACAAATACTGTTTATTTCTTTAATGATTTCCATTTCTCTTTTTTTACTAGTTCTGCTTAATATTTTACCCTTTGATATAGAAATCTGACGTACCTTATATTTGAAATATTCCCATTGATCTCTATAGGTTTTAAAATTTGAATCTTCAATTATATAATTGATTGATGCTATAATTGCTTGACAAAAGGGTTCATCATTTAGGAGGTTTGATTCGTTTGTATGATTAGAAATAAGTTTAACCATACAGTGATCTGTTAGAGGTGCTGCAGCAATTATAGGGCTTGACTCCAGATTAGGCCGATCTTCTGATACTAACCTAAAATATATTCTGGACTGGACTGAACCGTCCGGTATAAACCAGGTGAAAGTTTGGGTAACAGGGTTTTTTGTGCATCATGCACCATTCAATTTAAATACACTACAAAACTCAATCAATACAGGATTGTAACGGTATCTCTGATATTTTGAAGGAGATCTCTCGAGCCATTCATCCACCACCATGTTAAAATCACCTCCAAATATACAATTATGAGCAGGATGTCTTTGACATAGATCCTTTACTGCTTCAGTCATTTCGGTATAGTTTTGTTTTGGTTAAGGTTGTTTTACCCATATATATTTCCTAAGATCAGAAAATGATCATCTACTTCAAATACACAAACAATCCAAAGGCCACCAGTATTGCGGATAGTAGTTCAGATTTTCCCAGGAAAATTGTTTAGCAGTATAGCAACACCTGCTGACGTATTCGTGCCATGACAACACAATATTTTGTCTCCTCATTGGTTTAACCAGAATTTTTCATCCATGACATTAGCATGGGAAACATTGTGCTTCATTTTTACAAAAAAAAAGAAAAACTGTTTCTTGACCTTCATACTGAGGCTTTTTTCCATTTAAAGAAATAATAAAAAATGTATATAACAACATTTCTTTAAATTGCAACACTAAAGAATAACATTAGAACATTGTTACTGTTGTAGAGGAGAGTCTCTAAAAATTAGTTTTAACATAAAACCTCTGAGGTATGTCTCTCAAACGCCTGAGAATATGAAGTAACCTGTTGTCGCATTTAGTCTATTTAATCCGGAATAACCCTGTTACCATTGATGTAGCCCACATGTCCTCTGTAGTAGACGTTCCTGCCGCCCTTGCTTACTCCATCTTTGGCCATGCAGCTGCGTGAGACTCACTGTCGGCTTTGCACAAATCAAGTCTTTGCAGATCTTGGAGTTTCTGGACAGCTTCCAGGTGGTATCTCGGTGATATCTCATGGTGAACTGGATGATGACCTGACATTCCCTCTCTTCCTATTTTCTCCCGATGCGGTGAACAGTATCAACCACAGTATCCACAGATGTATTCCACTATTTTGGACAGGATATTCAAAGACACTCGTCTTTTTCTTTTAAACCTTGTATTTTGAGGTTCCAGCGTCTCTTGTACCACTCCAACTCCATTACCTTTTCTTTCAGCTCCTCAATTTCCTTGATGAGACGATGCTTGTATCTTGACTATCTCTTTTTCTATGCTTGTATCTTGACTTTGCCGTCTTTAATCTCAGCGGCATTCATCTCTACTAGTCTGGTGATATTAGCCACCATGACTGAGTTTTCTCTCAACTTGTCACCGAAGTTGACCAGTTGAAGTTTTTAATGTTGTCTTTTCTAAAGCTTCAACAATAATCACATTTGAGTCTTCAGTCGATCCTAGTGATGTTATTACTTTGGAAGGTGGTGCCGACATCTTCGATGGATTAACGGGAAGTTTTTCTTTTCATACCGCTGCTTGTAACATCCATCTGCGAATAATCGTATTCATGTTTCCTTGGCCTGGGATCAGTCTTTCCGTTCGGCATGTCAGCTTCAAAGTATTTTTAGGTTCTAATTCATAATTTGAGATGGTCCAATCACTTCTTTGAATGTTCACTTTATCGTTTTTAATCTAGTGTAAACAATAAAATTGAAATTTGTGATTGGGCAGTTAAGGGAGAGCTCAAAGGCGGCTGCTTGCCTGGTCTGCCATCTTGCCCGAATCAACGACCATTAGTTGATTATCTTGTAAATTCGTTTACAGCTTCTGCTATAGGAAATAGTCCATTACAACAGTTTTGATCTGAGTGATGTTTTCTTTTTCTTGCTTTAATAGATCGCTCCAAACCCGCTGTGTTTGTTCATCATGTGTCAGGTGTTGGGCTTTAGTCAATATAGCAGAATCTAAAGGTCACATTAGAACTGATGGAATTTTATTAACTTTTATAACAGGCCTACATCATTAAAGTCAGAGTGAAATAAACAAATGGTTTCAATATTAACTTGGTTTTCTGTCAATTTAGTTCCACAGTTGTGGCGTAATTTCCCCCCCTAATAAAGTTTGTTCATGTTCTGTTAGTGGACAAAAGTGACAATGAAGAGATGAAATATGAGACAAAATCAGGGGAAATATCACTTTTTATTGTCAAAAGTAATTTCCAATCAAAAAACAATTATTTAATATAGATGAACGATGAATATGAGTCAGTATGAATGAAATGTGGGGGTTATTAATCATCTCAATGAGATTATGTGTCAGTTGGTGATACTGCACGTCATCAATACAGCAGCAGATCATCGATCGATCAGTAATCAAGATCATCTCTCACTGTCTGCAGTGTCCTGTAATCTGAGCCCCAGTGAGCCCTGGGTAAGATATTTAAATTATAAATTAAACTAAACTTGACTGAAGTTGTTTTTCTGATTTTCAGAGATGAGGCTCTTCTCAGTGATATATCTGCAGCCCCACCAGGCCCCTGGGGCCACGCCTCCATGTGTTATTTGAACAGTGGGCGGAGTCTCCTCTGAAGGGGGCAGAGAACCACATGACACATGTCTCCTCAGGTAAAAACTGTCGTATCACCTGTCCCTAGGGTTTGGAAATTGAGAACTAGTTCTGTTTTTAAAAATACTGGAACCAAGTGATTAAATGTCATTTGATTCTGTACATGCATCATCGGACTGAGCTTGTTGTTATTGCAGGAAAAGATACATTTTAGACTGAATAATGTGCAATAGCCCTATTTATATCTGAACAAAATCCTGGTATATATTGATAATCATCAAGAAAATCTTTTACCTGATTATTGATGCATGAAAAAGGCATAATTTCCAGGCTTAGCATTTATTCCAATAGAATCGATGTAAAATCTTGAATTGCATCAGATGCACCCTTGTGTCTCTTGATGCAGACTTGATTTTTTTTATATTAATTTAATAATAAAACAAAATCTTGGGTTGGTCAAGCCCCCCTTTGTCATTCGGCCTATGAAACTTACTGAAGTTTAGTCTGGGACGTTTCTCATTCCAAATGAAGGACTTCACTATGATATCAGATTGCTTAAAATAAGAGAAGAGGACATCTACAGGGAGAGACTGTGGCTGGTAGTTAATACAATTCATTTTAAAAACATTAATTACAATAACCTTCCCAATCATAGATAACTGTACTGAAGCCCACCTGCCCACATCACTCAAACTTTTTATTAAAGGGTCAAAATTAACTCAAATATTTAATGCCCTGTTTGGGCCACTGGAAGGCGCTGGCTGAAAAGCCGTTACTCGGCAGTACGTTGTCAGAGACAAAGCTTCGGATTTACACCAATTGACTCTGTATCCTGAGAATTTAGAAAAAGGAATTATGTAAAGCAAAGTTTATGTGCCATACCTTCGCCATCACCCCTGGAAAATGATCCTCCTTTCTTATCGCGGCTGCTAATGGTTCCAGGGCAAGACAGAACAATATTGGGGAAAGAGGGAAACCCTGCCGGTGCCTTTATCCAGAGAAACATTATCTGAAATGAATGCATTTGTTTGTACCGCTGCTACCGGGTGTCAATAAAGTAACTTAATCCATCCAATAAAAGTATTCCCGAACCCATATATTTCTAAAATCTTAAAAAGATAATCCCATTCTATCGTATCAAACACCTTTTCGGCATCAAGTGACCGGAGTCTGATCATTCGCCACTGATCACATGATACTGATGAAACGACTGATGTTATCAGAAGAGCTGCGGCCCCGAATAATCCCCACCTGATCTATATGTATAAGAGATGTCATTACTTTACCTTATCGGTCAGCCAGAATGTTTGACAATGTTTTTACGTCTCACAGGTTCAGGGAAATTGGGCGATAATTCTTACACTCGCTTGGATCTTTGTCCTGTTTAAGAATCAGACTGATCCGGGCTTGTGTCATGGTTGGCAGAAGATTTCCATTCTTTAATGATTCTGTATAAACTTCTAACAAAAGTGGAGCCAGTTCTGTAGCATAAGATCTAAAAAACTCAGCGAGAACTCTGAAGTTTGGTGAACAAAAGTAACAATTTCTTTCCATAAGAGCAAAATCTGTTATTCCAAACTTTTTGCTGCCAGTGTGTACAGTATGTTATGATCATACTGTACAGATTTGATCAAATGAAAATATAATAATTTATAAATATTTATTTTTGGTAAAAAACTAAAAAGATGCACAACAGAACTTTACAGTATTAATGAAAACATTAAATTAAAACAATCTGATTAACTGAGTCCATGAATACTGCCATGGCTGAATCACAACATGCTGACACAACACACACTTTTGATAATAATACTAATAATATAAACATTTAATATTATATTATTGTTGTTATGAGTTTTATTGCTACTACTTGTAATATTACACTTTTATTCATTAGTGATATTTTTCTGTCGTAATGTCTTTAATTTCATGCATCCTGTTAAATAAAGCTCTCGTTTCAGCAGGACTTTTATTTTGAAAGATATTTGAAGTTCTTCCTGTTTTTGAAGAGTTCGTTATATCAAACTTCAGAAATTCAAAGCAGATACCTCCGAGCTGCATGGAGAAAGAGTTAATTTGAGAGTTCAAAGATCTCACACTGATCTGTGGCTCTGCAGATGGATACTATTGGACACACTGCATGAAAATCAAGCATCGCTCCACAATAACACGTGTAACAGATTCTGAAATTATGATTGTGTGTATTTTCACTGCAGTACATGTGAGGCCTGTTTTCTGCAACAGCTATAAATAAACTTCACGCTGCTGTTTACTGGTTGATTTGTTTAGGGGTCACTGTTGTCCTGTTTTATTAACTGTTTTGCACTGTTTTGTCACTTTATGTAGTTCTGTGTAGTTTTTATGTAGCACCATGGACCTGGAGGAACGTTGTTTTGTTTCACTGTGTACTGTACCTGCTGTAAATGGTTGAAATGACAATAAAGCCACTTGACTTGCTGATTGTTTCCATAGTAACAGGAGTTCAGCCGTCAAATGGTGTCATCAATGTGTGTGTGTGTATGTATGTGTGTGTGTGTGTCCAGACAGGCGTTTTGCCCACCAACTGTGTGTGTTTGTGTGTTTCTTTGTGAGAACAAACATTTTCCTGCTTGACCTTTTATTTTATTGAACAGAAAATATTTTAAATCCCTTTAAACACCAGCAGATGTCAGATCAGTTTTTATTTGTGATTGTCAAACTGACATTCATTTGACTCTCCTTTGACATAGTGTGTGTCTGTATGAACAGTGAAACTACAGAACAATTAGTGATTAAATGCACAAGATATCAGCTGCTGTAAAGGAATCCTTTATTTACAAGGTGTAAATAGATTCATATGAATAAATATTCATCCCTACAGACCATCTCGCTCACTCTGACTCCGGTTCACTACTGATCTCACGTTATATGCTAACATCACTGGTGGCAGGACTGCTCCAACACTCCAACATTATGGAATACTATCCCACAATCCCTCTGTGACCTCAACACCATACATGATTTCATATCTCTTTGTCCTATGTTATTCTGACTCTTAATTGATCTGCACTTCTGTTTTTTTTTTTTTCGCAAATTGTAAAGCGACCTTGAGTTTGTAGAAAGGCGCTATATAAAACAAACATTATAATTATTAAATAGAAATATAATCATGCATAATCATTGTGAACACTACAGGCACACACACACACACACACACACACACACACACACACACACACACACACAGGCGATCAGGGCATGTCACAGGATGTTTGGTGGTTTTTGAGGTGAAGGATCCTCATTCATACAGGATTGAAGTTCACAGCTGCAGGTGTTTGTTGTTGATTGTTGTTGTTTTACAGTTCATGATCAGCTGAACTCTGGGAACGTAAACACTGCTGCATCATCCTGAGAGACAGACAGTCTTGTTTATTATTCATGACATGAGGCTATACTGTACGTATATTCTGACCATTAGAATATTCACGTGAATAATAATCAGCTGACGATCAACAGCATTCCCTCACTTTTAAAACATAAAACAGTGTGTGTGTGTGTGTGTGTGTGTGTGTGTGTGTGTTTATGTGTGTGATCATCAGTAGTATTTACATTACCATCCTTCGGAACACACACACCTGCAGGATTGAAACACAAAATGACTTTAAACTCTTCAAATCAGAGAAATAAATGACATGAATGTATTTCTTACTTTTCTCTGTTAAAGATGATGAATTCGTCTCTCAGTGTGTCTAAACTCGTCTGTATGTGTGCGGGCTGAGAGACAGACAGACAGACAGGTGTCTTATATCATCATATTAAACTATCAGCCTGTCAGAGAACATTCATTTGTCAATTATAAATGGCAATAAGATTAAATTCAGGGCTTTGATATGAATGAATTGATTGTGTTGAACACACCAGAGGATTGGAGTGTTTATTTCTGCTTTTCTCCAGACGTTTCTTCTTCTTGTGCAGCGGCTTCGACTCCAGAATCATCTCCTCCAGCTCAAACGTGGGGTCACAGTTCAGACGACCTTTCTGTGTTTGACAGAATTATACAGTTTATAACAGCAGCATCTGTCATGTACAGTGGCAAGAAAAGTAAGTGAACCCTTTGGAATTAGCTGGTTTTCTTTAATTGGTCATGTGATCTCATGTTCATTAAAGTCACAAGTATAGACAAACACAATGTGCTGAAGTTAACAACACACACACAATTATAATCTTTCATGTCTTTATTGAACACATCCTGTTAAACACTCACAGTGTAGTTTGGAGAAAGTAAGTGAACCTCCTTTGGCAGCAATAATCTCAATCAAGTGTTTCCGGTAGCTGCGGATTAGGCCTGCACAACATTCAGAAGGATTTATGGATCATTCTTCTTTACAGAACTGCTTCAGTTCAGACATATTCTTAGGATGTCTGGTGTGAACGGCTCTCTTGAGGTCATTACACAGCACCTCTATTGGGTTAAGGTCTGGACTCTGACTTGGACACTCTGAATGCTAGATTTTATTTTTTGAAGACATTCTGAAGTGGATTTACTTCAGTGTTTAGGGTCATTGTCCTGCTGCATCATTCAACTTCTACTGAGCTTCAGCTGGTGCTGTCACCTGTTTCCATTGGATCTACTACTGTCACTGAGTCTACTACCTCTTCAGTGCTCAACCTCCCCTCTGAGCATGATGACCTCATTGAAGCCTTTAGTAAGGTTAAAGCCTCTCAACATCCTCCTCACTGTTCCAGTGATTGTGCTATTGAACTGTTGCCTGGCACGATATTACCACGAGGTATCTTTCCTCTATCTGAACCTGAGTCTGAGGCTATGAAAAACGACATTGAGGAACTGGCAAAGGGCTTCATTCAACCATCCACCTCACCCGCAGCAGCTGGGTTCTTCTTCATAGGCAAGAAGAATGGCGGGCTCTGTCCTTGCATTGATTACCGCGCTCTCAATGACATTACGGTAAAATTATGTTACTCTTTACCTCTAGTTCCAGCAGGTGTGTGTGTCTGTGAGTCTGTGTGTGTGTGTGTGTGTGTGTCTGTGAGTCTGTGTGTGAGTCTGTGTGTGTGTTTGTGTGTGTGTGTGTGTCTGTGAGTCTGTGTGCGAGTCTGTGAGTGTGTGTGTCTTTGTGTGTCTGTGAGTGTGTGTCTGTGTGTGAGTCTGTGAGTGTGTCTGTGAGTCTGTGTGCGAGTCTGTGAGTGTGTGTGTCTTTGTGTGTCTGTGAGTGTGTGTCTGTGTGTGAGTCTGTGAGAGTGTGTGTGTGTGTGATTGCTGGTCAGTTAGTAATGATCTCTTACATTGGGAACGAATCCAGGTAAGACTGATTTCTTCAATACAGCGTCCCAGTTCACATCAGACAGAGATGGAAAGTTCTGAATATCAGACCAACATGACAAACGATTCACAGGATCTTTCATCAGGAGCTGCACAGAAAAACAAACACCATTTCAGGTGTGTGTGTGTGTGTGTATTTGTGTGTGTGTGTGTGTGTGTGTGTGTGTGTGTGTGTTAGACTGTTAAAGTTATAGTTTATAACATCTGTAAATTCGCATGACTTCCACAAGTCAATGGTTAGTTTCCAAAATGAAACTCACCTTACGGAGTAAATCTGTCATTCCTTTTGACCAGTTAGAGGGATAACACACACTCTGCCCACGGAATATATTGATGACATCACCTACTGTCGTGCTGGAGTGGATGTCATATGGGCGCTGAAACACCATGTGACGTCACATCACACATACGGTATGTACAAGATCTTCATACAAATACTCGCGCAATATGAGCTGGACTCATCAAATACTAAATCAGTGATCTAATGTTAGTCGAGTGTTTAGTACAATCCTGATAGAAGTGTTTTCAGAACATAGTATAGCTAAATATATCACAGGTTATGCAAAATAACTGAATAAAGCCCATATGAGAAAGGAATTTATCTTTATGTAACTGAATCACAATTACACATTAATTACAGGAATATTCTGGGCTCTAAACTAATGAAACTTGACAATACCATAAATATTAACTGTGCTAAAAGTGTAAATGATGTCCCAGAGTCAGACATGTGATTGACAGTCTTCAATGTAGCTGTTTATATTGACTTAATGATATTTGAACTGATTCAAACTATCAGATTTGAATATATAATAGTATCTGTTTTAATATTAATTATAATGTTTAATTTGATTAAGTTGGCACTGATTAAAGTTAAACTTACCGCCCCTCGCAAAAGCTCATACGCTGTGACACCGAGAGACCACCAATCCACAGCGTAAGAATAACCAGAAACACCATCAACAAACGACTGGAACACTTCTGGAGCTGTTACAAACACACGTCATTACTGTACATTAATACATGACACTTCACAAACACTTCCACTTCTTTAATACAACCCCAATTACAAAAGAGTTGGGACAGCCGAATGTTTTCCACTGTGAAACATCACCCTTTCTTCTAATAACACTTATTAAGCATTTGCGCACTGAAGACAGAAGTGTGTGAAGTTTAAAAAGTGGAATTTTCCCCCATTTATCCATTATGCAGGTCTTCATCTGCTCAATTGTACGGGGTGTTCATTGCCATATTGTGTGATTTATAATGCACCACACATTCCCAATTGGAGATAGTCAGGACTGTATGCCAATCTAGCACTCGCACTCTCTGATTATTCTGCCAGAATGTGGTTTGAAGATGTCCTGCTGGAAAATGTCGGGACGTGCCTGGAAAAGACGGTGCTGGATGGCAGTATATGCTGCTCCAAAATGTGTACAAATCTGTCTGCATTAATGGTGCCCTCACAGATGTGAGTTACCCATGCCATGGGCACAGTATACAGATACTGGCTTTTGGACCTGATGCTGATAACAGCTTGGATGGTACATTACCTCTTTGGCCCGGAGAACACGACAGCTGAGTTTTCCAAAAACATTTAGTCAAACAAAGCAGTTTTAATAAATAAAAATGAATTCATGATCAAACTCACCGATGTATGGTTTAGTTCCTGCCATAGATGTGACTTTCTCTGAAGCGTTTAGTTCTGTAGCCACATTAAAATCAGTAATGTGCACATGACCTGAAACACACAATTCACTCTGTCATTTAAACAACAGACTGACATTATGTTTGATTAATCATGTAAACAGAGTAACTTACCATGTTCATCCAAGAGAATGTTGTCTGGCTTTACATCACTAGAAGAACACACATGTTTAAGTTAGCATGTGCAGTGTAGATGGTGTGTGTGTGTGTGTAACATGTTTAAGTTAGCATGTGCATTGTAGATGGTGTGTGTTTGTGTGTAACATGTTTAAGTTAGCATGTGCAGTGTAGATGGTGTGTGTGTGTGTGTGTGTGTGCAACATGTTTAAGTTAGCATGTGCAGTGTAGATGGTGTGTGTGCAACATGTTTAAGTTAGCATGTGCAGTGTAGATGGTGTGTGTGCAACATGTTTAAGTTAGCATGTGCAGTGTAGATGGTGTGTGTGTGTGTGTAACATGTTTAAGTTAGCATGTGCAGTGTAGATGGTGTGTGTGTGTAACATGTTTAAGTTAGCATGTGCAGTGTAGATGGTGTGTGTGTAATATGTTTAAGTTAGCATGTGCAGTGTAGATGGTGTGTGTGTGTGTGTGTAACATGTTTAAGTTAGCATGTGCAGTGTAGATGGTGTGTGTTTGTGTGTAACATGTTTATGTTAGCATGTGCGGTGTAGATGGTGTGTGTGTGTGTGTAACATGTTTAAGTTAGTATGTGCAGTTTAGATGTTGTGTGTGTAACATGTTTAAGTTAGTATGTGCAGTGTATATGGTGTGTGTAACATGTTTAAGTTAGCATGTGCAGTGTATATGGTGTGTGTGTGTGTGTGTAACATGTTTAAGTTAGCATGTGCCATGTAGATGGTGTGTGTAACATGTTTAAGTTAGCATGTGCAGTGTATATGGTGTGTGTGTGTGTGTAACATGTTTAAGTTAGCATGTGCAGTGTATATGGTGTGTGTGTGTGTGTAACATGTTTAAGTTAGCATGTGCAGTGTAGATGGTGTGTGTGTAACATGTTTAAGTTAGCATGTGCAGTTTAGATGGTGTGTGTGTAATATGTTTACGTTAGCATGTGCAGTTCAGATGGTGTGTGTGTAATATGTTTAAGTGAGCATGTGCAGTTTAGATGGTGTGTGTGTGTGTGTAATATGTTTAAGTTAGCATGTGCAGTTTAGATGGTGTGTGTGTAATATGTTTAAGTTAGCATGTGCAGTGTAGATGGTGTGTGTGTGTAACATGTTTAAGTTAGCATGTGCAGTGTAGATGGTGTGTGTAACATGTTTATGTTAGCATGTGCGGTGTAGATGGTGTGTGTGTAATATGTTTAAGTTAGCATGTGCAGTATAGATGGTGTGTGTGTAATATGTTTAAGTTAGCATGTGCATTGTAGATGGTGTGTGTGTAATATGTTTAAGTTAGCATGTGCAGTGTAGATGGTGTGTGTGTAATATGTTTAAGTTAGCATGTGCAGTATAGATGGTGTGTGTGTAGTATGTTTAAGTTAGCATGTGCAGTGTAGATGGTGTGTGTGTAATATGTTTAAATTAGCATGTGCAGTATAGATGGTGTGTGTGTAATATGTTTAAGTTAGCATGTGCAGTGTAGATGGTGTGTGTGTAATATGTTTAAGTTAGCATGTGCAGTATAGATGGGTGTGTGTGTAATATGTTTAAGTTAGCATGTGCAGTGTAGATGGTGTGTGTGTATTATGTTTAAGTTAGCATGTGCAGTATAGATGGTGTGTGTGTAATATGTTTAAGTTAGCATGTGCAGTATAGATGGTGTGTGTGTAATATGTTTAAGTTAGCATGTGCAGTGTAGATGTTGTATTGTGGTTGTACTGACCGATGTATGACGTGCGAGCGCTGCAGGTAACAGAGTGCTAACGCTAGCTCACAGATGTACAGTTTCACAATTTCCTCTTTGAAACGAACATTCTGCTGTAAATGAAACCGCAAATCACCACCTGACAACAAATCCACCACCATAAACACATCCTCCACATCCTGAAAGGAATACCTGCAGACAGACACAAGAGTGTTTAGAGAATCAGTTGCGTTCAGTGTGTCAGTCATTCTGTCTCAAACAGGAATGATCCCTCAAATAATTTGTGATGTTTTAATAACAGGTCACTTGAAAAAAACCCATAGACTTCCTGCTGAAAAACACAGCTTAACCAGCATTTAATTCCATGCTGATCCTAGCTGGTTTATGCTGGTTATGTACTGGTGCACTAGAATAGAATATGTTATTCACCAGCAATACTTTGTTGCAGAAGCTGGTTGACCAATGGTGAAATCTTTCTGTTTACACTAGACAAAAGGTTTTGTTGGTACACTCGCATCTCATGTTGTACAGCAGCGTTCAACACAACATATACTGCTGGACTCTTGTGTCAGTAATCAACCAACAAGAACACACACACAAGAAAAACTCTCATTGTGTGTGTGAAAGTGTGCGTGTCAGTGTGTGTGAGTGTGTGTCAGTGTGTGTGAGTGTGTGTGTGAGTGTGTGTCAGTGTGTGTGTGAATCAGTGTGTGTGCGTGTCAGTGTGTGTGAGTGAGTGTGTGTGTGTGCGTGAGTGTGTGTGTGTGTGTGTGTGTGTGTGTGTGCGTGAGTGTGTGAGTGAGTGTGTGTGTGTGCGTGTGTGTGTGTGTGTGCGCGTGTCAGTGTGTGTGAGTGAGTGTGTGTGCGTGCGTGTCAGTGTGTGTGAGTGAGTGTGTGTGTGTGCGTGTCAGTGTGTGTGAGTGAGTGTGTGTGTGTCACCAGAGGTTGACGAGGAATGGATGTTGGAGTCGCTGCATCAGCTGTAGTTCTCTCAGGACGTTAGTGATTATATTTCTTTCGATGCACGTCTGTTTGTTCATGTATTTCATGGCGTACAGCTGCTGCGAGTCTTTCTTCTGTACGATACACACCTGTAGACCATAAAAAACACCAAACCAAATGTCACACCAGTGAAAACTATAGATCACGAGCAAGTTATTTAACAGCCTGACAGAGATGGGGCTACTTTTATAAATAATTATCAAAGATTCATAAGAGTATTCAACCAACACATATATGGCATGTAGGTGTGAGATATATTTCAGAGATATAATACCTCACTTATGCAATTAAATAGTATCTAATATTAAATGTAACCTAATGTATCCTAACGCTGATAAAAACACATTAAACTCAAGCTAAAAATATCTCAAACATATATCAGCTTTACTTCTGCTTCATACAAATAGAAAGAGAAGAGAACCCTAATGTACTGCAGCCTCCAGCAAAACTGAAAGAAGTGAAAAAATGAAAAGAGATGAAAGAAGACACTGAAATACACTGATTCTTCCCTCCATTTATTCACATTATTAACGGCTGAAAAACCCCACACACGTTATATGAAGAGAAACAGAAAACTGACACAAAAACAAAAGAGGAAAATCCTCATTTTGCATTTTATCACAACCTTCAAAAGAGTCATGATGTGTGTGTTTGTGTGTCTCACCTTTCCAAAGCTTCCCTTCCCAATAGCCCTGAGAATCTGAAAGTGGTCAAAGGAAACTAGAAGAGAACACACACACACACACACACACACACACACACACACATCTGCTGTTTATGATCAGCTTCAAATGAGCTTATTATTATCAGTGAACAACAGAGTCAAAATCATGCAAATATACTTCTATACACTCACTAAATGTTCATTTTTAAACTGCATACAATAAATACATATAATTACATACCAACTAACCAATCACAGCCATCCTCACCTAAACCATTAACTAATCTAACCCATTGTTATAACTCTTACAGATGTGCTGTTTGGGAGTCATAACTGAAATTCCTCATGAACTCTGAACTCCAGCTGTCAATGTTGAGAAAGCATCAACATATCCTCTTCAGCAGAGAGCTGATGGGTAAGTGAATAACCTCCTATATATACTATACATATCCATCATAGTCAGATCATATGAGGAGTTTTCTCTATATCTACTGAATTACTGATAAAATTATTCCAGTTTATGTCCTTTTGAAAGTTTGAAAAATCTAACAATGTTTTCCAACAGAAAACAATAATAATATTCAATTCAACACACTTCTCAAACTGTTTCAACTCACAATTCAGCTCTTCCACAGGGTAACAATTAGAAGAAATAATTATGAACTCATAAACACTCCCAGCAGCACTTATTAACAACAAGTGCTTTCAAACCAGGAGGAACAACTGTGTTCAGTATTAAATGAGATGTAATATTTCAAACATTGAACTGTTCCTATAAACACTCTCCGTTTCTGTTATGTGAAGAGCTCTTCCTCACCCTCCTCATCTTCATCAAACACCGGCGATCTGCACGACTGATTCACACCCATCATCTCACGATCAGCAGAACAATCATCCACAAACACTGATGATGATGATTAGTGTTTATATAGATTACACTGATAATGATCCACAAACATCCTTCATCCTCACTGATGATTAGTGTTTATATAGATGATAATGATCCATCTTCTCCGACACACTTCAGAATGTCCATCATGTCCAGAGTGATGCTGTAGTTTACTGATTGACAGAGAGAGAGAGAGAGAGAGAGAGAGAGAGAGAGCTGTTGTGGATAGAGTGATGTTGAGTGGACGGATGAACCTCAGGCAGTTGAAATTGGTTGTTTCCCTTCTGCCCACGCACACTGGTTCACATGCAGTCAGAAGTGAGCAAATTTATTTGCAACTGTGCCACAAGACAAACACTGAACGCACGCTGCATTCACTGCACTACAAACACTGAACGCACGCTGCATTCACTGCACTACAAACACTGAACACGCTGCATTTATTGCACTACAAACACTGAACACACGCTGCATTCATTGCACTACAAACACTGAACACACGCTGCATTCACTGCACTACAAACACTGAACACACGCTGCATTCACTGTACTACAAACACTGAACACACGCTGCATTCACTGCACTACAAACACTGAACACACGCTGCATTCACTGCACTACAAACACTGAACACACGCTGCATTCACTGCACTACAAACACTGAACACACGCTGAATTCACTGCACAACAAACACACGCAGCATTTTCTGCACTACAAACACTGAACACATGCTGCATTCACTGCACTTTACACACTGAACACACACTGCATTCACAGAACTTTAAACACAACAAATGCTGCATTCACTGCACTACAAACACTGAACACACTCTGCAATCACTGTGCTACAAACACTGAACACACGCTGCATTCACTGCACTACAAACACTTAACATGCTGCATTCACTGCACTACACACACTGAACACATGCTGCATTTACTACACTACAAATAATGAACACACACTGCATTCACTGCACTACACACACTGAACACATGCTGCATTCACTGCACTACACACTGAATACATGCTGCATTCACTGCACTACACACACACTGAACACATGCTGCATTCACTGCACTACACGCACACACTGAACACATGCTGAATTCACTGCACTTCACACACTGAACACATGCTGCATTCACAGAACTTTAAACACAACAAACGCTGCATTCACTGCACTACAAACACTGAACACATGCTGCAATCACTGCTTTTCAAACACTGAACACACACTGCATTCACTGCACTACACACTGAAAACATGCTGCATTCACTGCACAACAAAAACAAGCAGCTTTTTCTGTACTTCAAACACTGAACAAATGCTGCATTATCTGCACTTCAAATGCTGAATACATGCTGCATTCATGTCAATACACACTGAACACATCCTACATTCACTGCACAACAAACACAAGCAGCATTTTCTGCACTATAAACACTGAACACATGCTGCATCCACGGGACTTCAAACACTGAACTCATGCTGCATTCACTGCATTACAAACACTGAACACGCTCCATTCACTGTACAACAAACACAAGCAGCATTTTCTGCACTACAAACACTGAACACATGCTGCATTTACTGCACAACAAACACTGAACACATGCTGCATTTACTGCACAACAAACACTGAACACATGCTGAATTTACTGCACAACAAACATTGAACACACGCACCATTCACTGCACTACAAACACTGAACACATGCACCATTCACTGCACAACAAACACTGAACACATGCTGCATTTACTGCACAACAAACATTGAACACACGCAGCATTTACTGCACAACAAACATTGAACACACACAGCATTTACTGCACAACAAACATTGAACACACGCAGCATTTACTGCACAACAAACATTGAACACACGCAGCATTTACTGCACAACAAACATTGAACACACGCAGCATTTACTGCACAACAAATAGTAAACACATGCTGCATTTACTGCACAACAAACATTGAACACACGCAGCATTTACTGCACAACAAACATTGAACACACGCAGCATTTACTGCACAACAAACATTGAACACACGCAGCATTTACTGCACAACAAACATTGAACACGCAGCATTAACTGCACAACAAACATTGAACACACGCAGCATTTACTGCACAACAAATAGTAAACACATGCTGCATTTACTGCACAACAAACATTGAACACACGCAGCATTTACTGCACAACAAACATTGAACACACGCTGCATTCACTGCACAACAATCATTGAACACACGCAGCATTCACTGCACTACAAACACTGAACACACGCACCATTTACTGCACAACAAACACTGAACACACGCAGCATTCACTGCACTACAAACACTGAACACACGCTGCATTCACTGCACTACAAACACTGAACACATGCTGCAGTACAAAGTAACACTTTAGCGCATGTGATCAAACAATCCCAGGGCTTCAGACAGGGACATCGTTAGGCCTATTTTAGGGGGGCTAAAGCTACCCCAAAATGTTCCTAAGCCCCCCTAAATGATAATAAGAACAACAATAACAATTTGATTTATCAATAACCGTATCCTCATTCATATTTAGAATTAGACGCAACAAATGATATATATATATCCAGCTACAAAAAATAGCCGAAAAGTCGGAAGTTGGACAGAAGTACAAAGAGTTGTTGTGCTATCAAGATGATGCACCGCACCGTCTCGTTGCACTGGTGTGAACTGTGGCAGCTTTCAGAGCGTTGCAGACCGGAGCGCTGCAAGTAACTGGAGGATTCATCTCGTCTCGTCGTTACTCTAGTTTGGTCTGAAGTTGAACTCGCTATGCACCCTCCCTCCCGCCCACACACACCGATACACACACCGATACACACACCGATACACACACTATGCACCCTCCCTCCCGCCCACACACACCGATACACACACCGATACACACACCGATACACACACTATGCACCCTCCCGCCCACACACACCGATACACACGCTATGCACCCTCCTGCCCACACACACCGATACACACGCTATGCACCCTCCCGCCCACACACACCGATACACACACTATGCACCCTCCCGCCCACACACACCGATACACACACTATGCACCCTCCCTCCCGTCCACACACACACCGATACACACACTATGCACCCTCCCGCCCACACACACCCATACAGACGCTAACGGTGAAAGTGTCATAATACAGAGTGAAATTGTTAGTTGTTTTTAATTACCTGCTTACCTTTAGCTGCGTGTTCATGAGGTAAAGGAAAGGGGATATTTTGGTTTGCTATGGAAAACTGTAGTCTAGCTAGAGTGAACAAGCCAATACAAGAAATGGTTAACTTAGCAAGCTAATCACAACTCTTTATTCTTTGCCAATAATATAACCTATCTCTGTAATAGGCATATAAAACAATATCAATCCCCATGGAATGTTGCTGTCACTGAAAACTAAATGTCATAGGGTCCCTGTTAATTCTATTACCGTTGTATCCTTCAATTCATTGAGCATTTTTTGATGCTTCCACCAATGAAGTAGACAGTAAACAAAAAGTAACTGTTGACTGGTTTTGAAAATGATTTCATTCTTAATTTTCCTTTATTTGAATACTGCCTTTTGTTGTTGATTTATATCATACATTGTATACATCATTTGGCAGAATAAATCATCTTTAATTGAGAAACGCTCAAACCTGTGTTGTCAAATTTCACTATGACCTTAAAATTCTGGTTCTTGGGTTAAACTGTCTGCAAGCCAAACTACACAGCGAAATTACACTCTGACTGAACCAATCCACAGCGCAGTTACAGTAATTAGAGTAATTAAATAGCATTCTGTGGACAACTTATCTTATATAGAGAGGAATTAGATATAGTATGCTATTACTTTATCATACATTTACATGAGCAGACAGATAGCATTTAAGTCATTGCTTATAGAATATCTCATCAGGAGCAAAGTCTGGCCTGAGTAAATTCCCCCATGCAGCTTTGATGTGTCTAAAAGCAACATTACAGTAACTTTTCTTTAACAGAGTAGAAATGGAAGAAGAGGATATGTCTGTCACGTTTTACTTGTTAACATCTTGGTTTCTTGACTGGTTGTTGACATAAGTGTAGCTCTAGATGTGAGTGCAAAGATTTTGCAAACGCAAGTTACGAATACCCTGGGGGCTAAGCCCCTCCCCGGGGGCTAAGCCCCCCCCCCCCTGTCTTCCAATCCTAGTGACGTCCCTGGCATCAGATATCAGCTGCAGTGACACGTTTGAACGCTAGAGGTCGCCAGTTAAGAACTTACATATTTAATACACACCTCGCTGTACTCAGACGCTGTTTATATATTATGAATTACAGTACATGTATGCTATATAAGTTTTACTTGCACTGTATTACCACACACATAAGTATATTCCGACACACTATATAGAAACTATACATTTAAACGCCCATAATTGGACACCATGTTATACACAATACTATGTGGACTCTTCCAAGGACCCCTCTCTCTAGCAGCGTTTCAAGACTGTAACCGTTCAACAAATCTGTTGAGTATACTTGAGACAAGTTTTTTCAAAACATACTATTCATACTTAATTTATTGACACACTGTATTCATATTATATTTGCTCCCCCCCCCCCCCCTCTCTCTCTCTCTCTCTCTCTCTCTCTCTGACACACACACACTCCGCCCAGCAGAAACACGAGCATCTGCGCATTCACGACAAGTGTTCAGTTGCAACGCGCTCTCTCTCCTGTTGAAATCAACAGATTGTGCTTATCACTGAGACATCACTGAGACTTATTTGAGAAATACTGACATGAGAGCGCACGTGAGACTCGTTTCTTTCATCTTTATTTTCAGTTTGATTTGGTTCACGCGCTGCGCGCCGCCGACATGTTATTCGCGCGTGCTGGTACTCAGTAAAGAAATCACGGAGATTTTGGACAAAATTCATAAATCCAGTCGCACGGTGAGTGAGTGCGAATAAGTCAGTGTACAGTTCTGTATGTTTTGTTTGTGTTATGGTCATGCATAAACTTTAAGTTTTAATTCTTACAGAAAACATGCGCTGAGATTTTGCCAAAGATGTTTCTCGATGTGCACGTGAGTGTCCTTTTCAATGAAAATGAATAATGTGCATTGATTTAATGTGTTTTGTATGACGTTCTTTCTAAATGCGAGGGTTGTTTATTACATGTGGATTTCTTTGGGGGTTTTGGATGATGGATGGATGAGCTGTGATTTGGGAACATCCTCTGATTTGTTCCAGAACTCTTGCATCACAACAAAGTTGCGAGATTTCCTGTATGTGCTTCAGAATCTGCCCATAGAAGACTGTAGAGAGAAACCGCGCATTCGATACCTGAAGCGGCGAGTCCAGGTGTTGTACACCATCATTAACCGCGTGTGCTATCGGGTATGTGACGTCATCTGAACCTCTACATATGCAGACAGGTTTCTGTTGACATGTTGTGACTGACTGAGATGTGTGTGTGTGTGTGTGTGTGTGTGTGTGTGTTTGTTTGTGTCTGGTTGTGTGTGTGTGTGTGTGTGTGTGGTTGTGTGTTTTTGTGTGTGTGTGTTTGTTTGTGTGTGTATGGTTGTGTGTTTTTTGTGTGTGTGTATGTCTGGTTGTGTGTGTGTGTGTGTGTGTGTCTGGTTGTGTATTTTCGTATGTGTGTGTGTCTGTTGTGTGTGTATGTGTATGCCTGGTTGTGCGTGTGTCTGGTTGTGTGTGTGTGTGTGTGTGTGTGTGTGTGTGTGTGTGTGTGTGTGTGTGTGTAGGATTTGGTGTATTTCACAGATGACTGTTTTGCTCTGGAGACAGGAAACAGCAGTCCTCGATACACAGAAGACCGATTGCAACTTCTAGAAGAAGAAGAAAACTGAGAAACAAACACTTTCATTCAATGCTTCAAGCTCACAACAACCATCCCCAATATTTATCTAAAGACATGTTGGTAACACTTCAGTACAAGGTTTCATTCGATATGTTGATATTTGATATTAGGGCAAAAATCATGTGCTTGAAAATAATTTTGTGTTGTTTTTCTGTAAAAATATCTAAAAATGATAAAAACGAAAAATTTGATTGATCTTGTTTTAGGAACAACACTGAATCAGATTTTGGGTTTTTTAGAGAATGTGTTTTTAACAAGTGTATTTAGAGTTTTTATATTCAAAACAAGTGAAAAAATCGACCAGTGCTGAAGAAGTAATCCAAAGTATTTAGATTACATTACTGACTTTGAGTAATCTAACAGAATATGTTACAAATGACATTTTACAGCATGTAATCTGTAATCTGTGGAAAACATTTTAAAGTATTAATCCTCCAATCCTTGTGTGTATTTAAGCATTCCACCAGCAAGGGAAAAAGATTTCCACAGGAAATTTGTGAAATGCCGGTCATTCCTTTCAAACCTTTCAATAATAAACTGTTGGGTATTTGCATGCTACACTTTGGCTTTTTGAGCACAACATGTTATTGAGATGGTTTGTATGTTTTACTCTCAGCACACGCTTAAACGTGCATGACACACATGCTGCACATTGGAAGAAATCTATGACCATCTTAATTCTGTAATTATTTCTTGGTTGGGATCGAGCGACTCTATTTTCGTTTTCATTATGTATATGTATTTTTATATAGCCCTTTTTTTATAAGTGTACTCGTTCTTATAAAATACGAAAAAACTGACAGAAATGTGAGTTGCAGGGATGTTTTGAACAGCAACAGATGGGACGATGAACACCTGGAAACAAACATGTGTCAGTGTTGGCAGTGGATTTCAATTAATCATGTCACACTGGAGTGAAGACTTATAACAGTTATGTAATTGACTGTTCTATAAATCATCTGTAAGAAATGAACTGCTGCTCAGGGTTTTGGCTTTATTTTATGGCAAGAAATGTACTCAAGACTTCCAGAGTCTTTTAAATATCTAGACTAGGAAACTCTTACACCTGGATCTCTCTCCCGATAACTCTTCTGCTCTTGAAGTCAAAGACTTCAGAATGCTGTAATACATATAACAGAATGTTTAAAGATGTATATAATAAAGAAGATTGAAGAAAATATTTTTTTATTAGTCACAGGTCAGGAAAGTTCTCGGCATAAGAAAGGATATCTACTTTTTATTCTTAATAACTCAAAAAACATTTTTATTTGTGATTAAAATGTTTTTATTGATTCATGTATTTAACAAAGAACAGCAAAAGATATACAAACAGAATCAATATTTACCCCAACTAATACCATCACCCCTGAAAATCATCCTCCTTTCTTATCGCAGCTGCTAATGGTTCCAGGGCAGGACAGAACAATATTGGGGAAAGAGGGCAACCCTGCCGGTAGGTTAGGTATGGGAGATAATCCCATTCTATCGTGTCAAACACCTTCTCAGCATCAAGCGAGATGCAGCGACCGGAGTCTGATCATTCGCCACTGATCACATGATATTGATGAAACGACTGATGTTATCAGAAGAGCTGCGGCCCCGAATAAACCCCACCTGATCTATATGTATAAGAGATGTCATTACTTTACCTTATCGGTCAGCCAGAATGTTTGACAATGTTTTTCTCCTGTTTAAGAATCAGACTGATCCGGGCTTGTGTCATGGTTGGCAGAAGATTTCAATTCTTTAATGATTCTGTATAAACTTCTAACAAAAGTGGAGCCAGTTCTGTAGCATAAGATGTAAAAAACTCAGTGGGAAAGCCTTAATTACCTTGTCAAACTCCTCCAAGATTATCTCAGAATCAAGAGAATATTTTGCTCAGTCATCAGTTTAGGGAGATCTAATGATTCCTCAAAGTTTCTAATATCTTCATCAGTAGATGAAGACGAGGAACTATAGAGATCAAGATAGAATTCTTTAAAAGCATTATTAATATCAGTGGCTGAGGTAAATATTTCCCCACCAGTAGATTTCACTGAGGGATTGGTAGAAAAAGACTCTGCTTTATATATCTAGCCAAAAGCTTCCCTGCTTTGTCCCTTGACTCAAAGTATGATGTACAACCCCTAAGAACCACCTTAAGTGCCTCCAAAGCCCCGCCCACAGAGGATACTGAGGACCAGTTGGTCACCATATAAACATTGATTTCAGACTTTAACATTTGTTGGAAATTAGGATTTTGCAAAAGGGAAAAATGAAAGAGCCAACTTTATGATTTATTTTTCTCTGTATGTGACAACAACTCTAAACGGACCAGGGTGTGATCTGAGACTAAAATGTTTCCAATTGAGCAATCAACAACAGATTAAATCTGCATCTCTAAATATCTGTAAGAACAAGATTTTTACACATCCTGTGAAGCATCAATGTTGCCTAAGGGGACTTACACACTTTTGCTTCACTATGATCAAGGACTGAATCCATCAATAGATTAAAGTCTCCTCCCAATATTATATCATGAGGGGTTCCAGCAGCTTGCAACATCCCTTCAAGATCTATAAAAAGCCCCAATCATCAGCGTTAGGTGTGAAAATATTAGCCAAAAATCAACATTTGCCCCTGAATTTCTGCTAAAACAATAATGACTAATTTATCTTTAATCTGTTTGGGGCATTTGAATTGTAGATGTTTATTTATCAATGTAATGACTCCCCTGCTCTTACTCGAGCCAGCACTAAAGAAAACATGTCCATCCCGTATCTTCCCACATTTTTCCGCTTCCTGCAGGGAAAGATGAGTTTCTTTAAGAAACACTATATCATATTTCTTACGTTTAATAAGAGAAATAACCTTCCTTCTTTTTATGGGGTGCCCCAACCCATTCACACTCCACGTGGAGAGAGACAATCCACTCATATTAACATCTGACATATTAGAAAAAATAGATTGTGTGCCAAAAACAAGATTATAAAGACCACATTTCAACATCAGTGCAACAATCAAACCCAAACTTCCCTCCTGAACCAAACAAACAGACAAAAGAAAAACGTGCGCATTAACCCAGTGACAACAGCGCCAACTAGCGTCTATCCCTCTAAACTCAAACAGTCCATGTACGCCTACGAGAGTCCCCATGACAAATTTGCCATCAGATTGCTGAAGTCCAGTGTTTCTGTAAAATTTTGTGAGACAGAATTTCACAACAGAATATAATCTATAAAATAAACTCCAGCCAACTCTAAGCACAAAGAACGTGTAGATTCATCTACAAACTGTCCCGAAGGTGTGTTCCTCCACAAAACAAACTACAGCCACTAGGGGGAACCAGCACAAAAAGAAACAAAGAAGGTGCCCCCGTTTCCTCGGACGGTCAAGTGAATGTTCAGTGAGTTGAGTCCACTCGGCTCTACAGACAGTATCACATAATGACTTACTCCTCCATTCCATTGACTTTATGAAGGACATCGCTTGCTGGGGGCAGGTAAATATTTTGCAGCCATCTTTAGTATCTATTCTCAATTTGGCCGGGAACATCAGAGCAAAAGGGATCTTCTATTGATGTAAGAGTTTCTTTCATTCCTTGAATCGATCATGTTTCTCTTTTGTCAAATTTGTTGGGAAGTCAGGGAACAAGAAAATGTTGTGATTCTTCCAAGAAAGCCTTCCTTTGCTCCTCGCCTCACGTTGTAACAGTTTCACTGTCCAATGAATCCCAGTGGCCTCTTTTGTGTATATACCTGTAATTTTTAACCTGATCACCAGGGGGTGCTCCAGTCAATCAAGCAGTGAGTCAGACTATTTAAGGGTAAGAGAAGATGTGTTAGGGAGGAAGTCAGATTCTTTGCACATGGAGAAACTTTCTCACCTTTTCGGTCTCATACCAATGCCCTGATTTTGAGGAACTTGTTTGTATTTACACTCAAATGTAAGTACTATCCTGAGCACTCTTTTTGTGTATATATTTATGGTTTGTAAAAATTGTTTATTAGCACAGAGCACATGTTTATCATCTGTTTGTTCTATCACATGTAGACGGTTTTTATATATGTATGAGAGACCAGCACAACCATCATAAAGACCAAGACTAAAAGGATCTGCTATATTTAATCTGTCGTCATCATCATTCAACCATCTTCAATCATCCATCTCCTATCTACAATCGGTGATACTAAACATTGATCACATCGTGGATTATTCTTGGATCACAAAGGATTCAACTACACCAAACTTAAGTACTATTTTCTCTCATTCACCACTCGGAGTCTCATGTAGCTAAGTGCTACATTTTGCAAAGACTCTTAAGACTGTGGACTATTTGTGATTCATATTGACTGTGAATTCTTGGGGTTTTCGGCTTATTGTTCAGGTGTGTCAGCTTAAGTGTTTTTTTAATGTCTCCAGAGCCCGAAGATCTTGAATTCTTTGACCTTTTGTCTTCCTAGAACAGTTAAGAATCAGAGTTTATCGAATCTCACCGTTTTATAACATAAAAAGTATTAAAACTAGCAAAGGGCGCACAGCTCACCGTTCACAAAATTCAGTGGAAGAACAGTTTTCAGAGCTTTAATTCAGCCCAAGCCAATCTGAGAATGGCTGGTAAAGTAGATACATCATTCCAATACAAGCACATTTAACCATTGAAATAGTCACACGGTGGTCTATAGCAGATATTTAACCACAGTCAAGTCAATTTTTATTTATATGGTGCTTTTCAGAACAGAAGGTAAAACTGTAATGTCTATAATGTCGATGAATCATCATTGTGTAATTAGATAAAACACAATTGTAATCGTGTTTAAAAATAAGTAATTAAATAATAATTGTATTAATAACCCCAGTGAGCAGCTGAAGGCAACTGTGGGAACACAAAACTCCATAAGATGTTGATTAATGGAGAAAAATAACCTTGGGAGAAACCAGACTCACTGTGGGGGCCAGTTCCCCTCTGACTAACCCCACCCTAACCCTAAACCAGACTCACTGTGGAGGCCAGATCCCCTCTGACTAACCCCACCCTAAACCAGACTCACTGTGGGGGCCAGTTCCCCTCTGGCTAACCCCACCCTAACCCTAAACCAGACTCACTGTGGGGGCCAGTTCCCCTCTGGCTAACCCCACCCTAACCCTAAACCAGACTCACTGTGGGGGCCAGTTCCCCTCTGACCAACCCCACCCTAACCCTAAACCAAACTCACTGTGGAGGCCAGATCCCCTCTGAGTAACCCCACCCTAAACCAGACTCGCTGTGGGGGCCAGTTCCCCTAATGACTAACCCCACCCTAAACCAGACTCACTGTGGGGGCCAGTTCCCATCTGACCAAACCCACCCTAACCCTAAACCAGACTCACTGTGGGGGCCAGTTCCCCTCTGACTAACCCCACCCTAACCCTAAACCAGACTCACTGTGGGGGCCAGTTCCCCTCTGACTAACCCCACCCTAACCCTAAACCAGACTCACTGTGGGGGCCAGTTCCCCTCTGACTAACCCCACCCTAACCCTTAACAAGACTCACTGTGGGGGCCAGTTCCCCTCTGACTAACCCCACCCTAACCTTAAACCAGACTCACTGTGGGGGCCAGTTCCCCTCTGACCAACCCCACCCTAACCCTAAACCAGACTCACTGTGGGGGCCAGTTCCCCTCTGACTAACCCTAAACCAGACACGCTGTGGGGGCCAGTTCCCCTCTGACCAACCCCACCCTAACCCTAAACCAGACTCACTGTGGGGGCCAGTTCCCCTCTGACTAACCCCACCCTAAACCAGACTCACTGTGGGGGCCAGTTCCCCTCTGACTAACCCCACCCTAACCCTAAACCAGACTCACTGTGGGGGCCAGTTCCCCTCTGACTAACCCCACCCTAACCCTAAACCAGACTCACTGTGGGGGCCAGTTCCCCTCTGACTAACCCCACCCTAACCCTAAACCAGACTCACTGTGGGGGCCAGTTCCCCTCTGACTAACCCCACCCTAACCCTAAACCAGACTCACTGTGGGGGCCAGTTCCCCTCTGACCAACCCCACCCTAACCCTAAACCAGACTCACTGTGGGGGCCAGTTCCACTCTGACTAACCCCACCCTAACCCTAAACCAGACTCACTGTGGGGGCCAGTTCCCCTCTGACTAACCCCACCCTAACCCTAAACCAGACTCACTGTGGGGGCCAGTTCCCCTCTGACTAACCCCACCCTAACCCTAAACCAGACTCACTGTGGGGACCAGTTCCCCTCTGACCAACCCCACCCTAACCCTAAACCAGACTCACTGTGGGGGCCAGTTCCACTCTGACCAACCCCACCCTAACCCTAAACCAGACTCACTGTGGGGGCCAGTTCCCCTCTGACTAACCCCACCCTAACCCTAAACCAGACTCACTGTGGGGACCAGTTCCCCTCTGACTAACCCCACCCTAACCCTAAACCAGACTCACTGTGGGGCCAGATCCCCTCTGACTAACCCCACCCTAACCCTAAACCAGCCTCACTGTGGGGGCCAGTTCCAGGTATTTAGAACTCTTTAGTTACTCTGATCAACACTAGTCTCTAAGACTAATGATAAGATGGTGCCGCAGATGTCTGCTTCAGTGTGGAGCTCTCTAGCATTTTTGATTGTCATGTTTTTTGTCACTCTCGATCTGTTTCACCAGGTATGAACTGCTGAATATTGGGCAGAGCATATCTGCTAATATTTTTTTGCTAATATTCGGACGTTATATTAGACTTCTTATTTGCAGGTGCAGCAGTGCTCTACAAGTGCTCTAAGAGGCATAAGTGAGGGAAGCGCGCCGGCGTGCTTGTGAAGCTTCATCAACGCGGATTTACGACTCATTCCGAGTATTCATCTGGCGAATGTCCACACCCTCGCCAACAAAACACCAACTGCTTCTGCTCACTCAAACATATAAGGACTTTTCTAACTCTGCTGCTCTGTGTTTCGTGGAAACCTGGCTGATGAAGCCATTCCGGACAGCACGTTACATCTGTCGGGCTTCCAGCTGTTCAGTGCGGATCCTGCTGCGGAATCATCGGGGGAAACAAGAGGTGGTGGAACATGCTTTTACATCAACGTAAGTTGGTGTACAGCTGTAACCGCATTGAAGAAGATGTGCTGTCCTAATTTAGAAATTATATAATTCAATACCGATAAACCATGGACCGCTTCATCAGGCCAAAGAGTATGCTTACAGACCCCACTCACTCTGTAGAGAGCTGCTGATGAACTGAATGTGCTTTACTGCAGGTTTAAAAATCCCAGTCTCACACCCCACACCCACTCTGATCTTCACTTCACACAATCATCAACACATCCTCCACATGTGCAATCATAACAACCAAGAGCGGAACATGCTCAAAACAGTGCAGATGATAGTGGACTTCAGGAGGAACACCCCAACAATGCCCCCCCTCACCAACAGCACTGTGCCAGCAGTGAGTCATTCAGGTTCTTGGGCATTACCATCTCACAGGACCTGAATTGGGAGACCCACATTGACTTCATTGTGAAAATGGCCCATCAGAGGTTGTACTTCCTTCGCCAGCTGAGGACGTTCAACCTGTCAAAGGTGCTGCTGATACAGTTCTACTCAGCAGTCATTGAGTCTGTCCTCTGCACTTCAGTAACTGTCTGGTTTGGTTCAGCTACGAAACATCAGACAGAAGGAAACTACAACGGACAGTCAGGACAGCTGAGAGGATTATTGGTGCCCCCTGCCCACCTCCAAGACCTGTATGTCTCCAGAGTGAGGAAAGGTGCAGGTAGAATCACTCTGTACCCCACACACACTGCCCACTCCCTCTCTGAACTGTTGCCCGCTGGCTGGCACTACAGAGCTCTGAGTGTCAGGACATGCAGACACAAGAACAGTTTCTATCCTCAGGACATTTTCCACATGAACAATTAAACTGCCTCAGGACTCCCAAAGTGCAACAGTGTAAATAAATATCTCATGTACATATGTAAATTCACATATTTAATTAAATAACTGTACATACCCCTACCTTGCATATACATGACCACTTGCGCATGTACACACGCCATTCTGTTATATGTCCTGTTTTATATTCTGTGTCTCACTGTAATGTTCTGTGAGCACCTGTTTCTCCTGTCACCAAAAATAATCCTTGTGTATGTGAGCACAATTGGCAATAAAGCTCATTCTGATAATGTTTTATTCGATCATCATCGGTCTGTAAAATGTGTTTAATATTACATGTTTTTGAGCATTTTCGGCACACACAACAAAACCAGTCATGCACATAAACCTCATCCAGTATTACAAACTGGAACATGTAAACATGATCGCAGCTCTTGTGTGATTGGCTGGTAGTTGTGTGTCATTATCAGCGTGTACAAATAGGGGCGGAGTCTCCTAAAGAGGGTGTGTTTACGCCATAAGGGTGCATCGCTTCCCCTCACGGTTAAGATTGGGGAAAGGGTTAGGTCAGGGTTAAGGTCTTCCGTTTTTGGAGCTCTGCCTGCAGCTGTATCCTTCTCATCATTCCTGTTAATTGTAGTTCATTTATATTTCCTTCACTGTTGATGTTATTTGATGGCTCAGAATGAGAGAGAGTGATTGGCATTAACTTCAAATTAAATGAGGCAAATCGGGAATGTCTGAAGCAAAGGCATGGAAACGGTGTCACGTGACATCTGTTACTTTTCTCATCACCGTTCAGGATCACCAATCACAGTCGTTTGTAAGATTAAACAAACCCATTTTCTGGAGATTACACAGCGGGACGTCCATTGGTATTTTATGACCTGTCCTTGAAATGTATAGATTTAAGTGAGCACACTTTTCATGTCTATATAGGTCAAACATGTCGTGAGTTTTCATGAGCCCAATGAGGATTGTGCTTCTTCACCATTCAGCGCCCTCTTGAGGAAGACAAATGTGACACTTTAAATGTGAACGATTGTGAGTGAGGGGCAGGATTTTACGATGCCAGTATAAATCCCAATAAATGTTTTTGTGATCCAAAAAGTCATTAGTTGTTAGCCTAAAGCCTACTTTGTTCAGGAGCTGTACTTTTACATAAAAGTGTAAGTACATATAAATAATATGTGGGAGTTGGAAAGCAGAAACTGTGTAATGTTCATTACTTTATCTTGTGACGTCATTTGCAGTGATAGATGATTAGATTTCCATTTGTTGAATGCTGGATAACACATTTGACATATTATTTTCTGGAGGTAAATCTTCTAAGAAAAGATCACATTTGAGATTTATCCGAGTGTGTCACATCTGAACTCTAACAGTGAAGCTTAATTTGTTTATTCTTTAGAAACTATAAAAATGCAAATATTTAATAGTCTGGGGCCAGAAATTACACTTGATATTTTCAACTTTCTCGCATTTTCGTAACCCCTATATTTTATAATCTTATTCTTATATGTCACTACCAACCCGACGCAAATATCAAATATAATAATATTGAACACGAATATTCCTGTTTCATGAACGTGTTCTTAGAGAAACACAAACTCTGTAAATCGATGGTTTATTGATCTGTTTAAAGTATCATTTGAGGAAGCCAGAAAAACAGAAATCATTCTGTGCTTGTCCAAGAGGTTTTATTTATATTATAATCGCTTTCCATCATGTCTATTTATTTCATGTTAAATATTTATTAAACTAACCCTTTATATCTTTTATAAATCACACCAGAAATCTCGAAGACAACATGAATCATTATTCTGGACTTCAATCGCATCTGTTAATTCTTCATCACTCGGAGTCTGTAAATGTGTTCGTAATATTAGTATGCTCTGAATTAATGTGCTATTATTATTATTATTATTATTATTATTATTATTATTATGTATTTAACTGCAAAACAAACAGGCATGAATTCTGAAATAATTCGGAAGTGCAGCTAAATTAATAATAATAAAACCAAAGACTTCAAATGAATAACACGATTTAATTGCAGCATATTTTCAAAGTAAAATATTATTCAAGTCTATTTTGTCAAATGTAGAATTTGATGATCACGTGTGTTGGTATTTGACATTTGTTTAGTTGAGACTAAAAACGGTGAGATCGTAAAACTTCCGATAAACATGCAGATTTACATTTAGTCTATAACACACATTATTACACACATTATTACACATTATTTCGCGTGTTCTTCTGAAGATGAATGATTAAATGAGTTTGTGTAATCGTGAATGCTTTGCTTCATTTAAATTGATATTTTGGCTTTTGTTGACAAACAGCGAAGAATAAAGAAATTTAACTGTCGTGAAAAATAAATTCAGCAAATAAAAACAGCGATGTTTAAGATATGTTTTTTTAGAGATGTTTATTATATTAATAGATGTATTATTGCTCTTAAATACAAGCAGTTATAAGAAGTCAGCAATTATGTATAAAGCAAAATAGCACATCCCGAATATTGTATATAACATTTATCATAAAGTTGAAGAAAATCTCCTTGTCATTGAAGAATCTGATTAATGATGAAATGTGTTGAGCTTGTGTTCATGTAATATTCATTTCTGTTATTTTCCTCGGTTAGTGCGCTTTGATCTGGAACCACATTAATAATAATAATAAACGAATACTTTAACAGTCTATACAGATTTAAGATGTTCCGAAAGCAGCAAAATATTTCTCTCGCTCAGTTTGAACCCTTTTATGCAAATGAGGAAAGATTGATCATAATCGATTAATCTCGAGACCGCATATGAAAGAAAAACACCGTCCGAGACAGATTAGAGTGCAACAAGGAGAATATATATTATTATTATTATTATTTTCTGAAGTTTTCCTTCATTTCATGTGTCAAATGATTTACTAGAACCAAATGGATGTTTAAATAATAATAATAATAATAATAATAATAATAATAAAATCGATGTTTATAGTGATTATTCTCTAATATTAGTGTTCGGATTAGAAAAGAATCGTATATTG
>JAVLUX010000062.1:147500-180000 GCA_032164185.1 Moxostoma hubbsi
TTTCAATAGTCCAAATGCAGCGGTCAGTCCGTATAACTTTCACATGAAAGTGTGATAAAGGAGGAAAATATAATGATTAAAAAACAAATATAAGGCAGATGAGCAGTCACAACACATCTCTGGGCACTTCAGGGTTTGGGGACAAGAATTCTTCTAATAATAAAATATTAATATCATTAGTATAGTTACTGTTTTTGTTATTATTATGATATTAGGCTGGCAAGTATCCCGCGGTAATTTTAAACGAAACCGAATGATATATTGTGTTTATACACATACACACACCTGTGACTAGAATCAGACTATTTTTAAATGTTTGATATTGTCTAAGTCTTGAGAAGTCTTGAGTGTCCGCATGACACTAAAGTTGTACTATTTTACGCAACCCGTTCTCATCACTCTGCGTATAAATAACACGACTTTACGTATGCATTACACGCAATTTGAAAGTGTAAAGTCGTGTTATTTATACGCAGATTGACGAGAACGGGTTGATTTTACGAGTTGGCTATTTCGTACAATTTCGTTCTCATATGAATTCGCACGATTTCATCAGGTGTAAATTCCCGGATGTCAAATGCGGAAGTAAGTGCGATTTCTGTGCATGAGGCATTAAGGACATACTTATTATTATTATTATGTATACCCAGGGCTGGACTGGTAATCTGGCATACCGGGCATTTTCCCGGTGGGCCGACGCACTTTTGGGCCGATCAGGGGCGGACTGGCCATCGGGAGAACCGAGCGGGCCGGTGTTTCGGATGCGAAAATTGCCATGAGCCGCCGCGATATGCAGAAAAGGACAGTGAACACCCCAACCCCCCATCAGTAGAGTGTGTAAACATGACAGGAAGCTGTTGTGTGTGACAGAAGCATATTAGTTATATTAAATATAGCATATTAGATGGAAACGATGTACAGTGACGTCATTGGCTGTAGCGAAAGTCGATGAAATTCATATGAGTGCAGTTGTGGGATATCACAGGAATTAGCCTAATTTAGAAAGTCATCCAAATCCTTATGATTCCTCAGTGAGTGTTGCACTAAACATGACCAATAGAAGATGAAGACTGTGAATGAGCATGTGTCTCAATTACCCGCAGATGAAATTGAATTAGCGGCGTTATTACACACTGAACTCACTAATAACATTAATTTCAACTCACTGAGCTGAATAATGTGTTTGATCAGTGATTGAATGCTTAATAAAACTTAATGAAATGCTTAAAAAGCGGATAACAAGCTAACAAATCAAATACGGACACAATGTTGTAAATATACGGTTATTTCTGATGCGCCTTACGCCACTGCATGACTTATACTTGTCATTTGATATCTGTTTAGACATGTTTCAGATATGAATACTGCATGCACTCTCGTCAGATTGAGATATAATGTGGTCATGATTTATAAGTGCTTCTTCTCCTCATCTTTGCTGATTTATTGCAGCTATGTTGAAGTCTGTCATTACAACCATACGTACGTATTTGTAGTTATTTAATTGAAACTACAGTAAAAAAATCACATATTGAATTGTGCCTGATGAACTATATCTGTTAAGTGTGAATATGCTAAACTCATGTGATTTACTGACATATTTCTTAATATATACTTTAAGAAGGTATAGCCTATTCAGGGTAACTTATTGATATCATTTATTGTAGGTTTTGTCTCGTTGTGTTTCTTGAGTTAAAAAAAGAGTGTAAAATAAACAGGATTGGTCATCATTGAGGATGTTCAAGATTTGAAAAGTAAGTAAACGCATACATGAATAAAACACACACCGGGGAGGCTCGCGGAACATTGTCATTAATACCGTTTAATTTTCCGATTCATGGCATTTATTTGTTAAGCTTTCAATAATTGTCATTATCTTTTTTGTTTGTTTGTTTGTTTGCAAGTTGCACAGCCTAACATGAGTTTTTGTATGTGTTAATCAGCACATTGAGATAAATCCGCGCATCTCTACTCGCATCATTAATGTCTATAAAACTCTTAATTGTGAGATTTGCTGAAACTGATTAATGTAGAGACCCTGTGCAGATTCCAGCACTTCTACCATTATTTATTTATGGTATAAACGTATTATTATCAATAATATATATAACTTCACATCTATTTTTGATTTTTACATTGAGACTTTCGCTTTTACTCCGTGTCCATGTTAAATCGTCTCTTATTGAACACATTTGACCTGTGGGGTTTTAATCACTGGAGGCTGTGACGGTTTAATCAGGAGTTCAGTGACGTACACTATTACCGCGATAAATCCACGGGAGGGAATTTTCTGCCTCTGGTTTCCATCTGTGCACGAGGTCAGGTCGCCGCCGTTGAGTTTAATGAGCCCGTTAAAGCACGATTGATTTCGGTTCATCTTGACGATAAGCTCGTGCGCCGCTATCAGTCCCGCCACACATTGAGCGAGCCACAGTTTCCCGCGCTAACGGCCCGCCCCTCAAACCCCGCGCGCCCCATAATTAATTCCTCATTAGACAGCTCTTTATTGTTTAATTTGAGCAGTTCGTAATCAATTTGGGCAGATTATTTGCTCCAAATTTTAGGGGAGCTGAAGAATAAGCGGGTTTAATTTTCTTCGCTGTATTTTCCCTCGATAAATCCTCCTTCTATTACCCAGCGGGCTGTTTTCTGCTCGGATGGTTTTGACAGGTTCTCTCGCGCCTCAGTGAAGACATTAAACAGAATTTATTAAATCACCATCACCCGAAATATATTTCTATTACAAGCCTTACTGTAAAAGTCAACTCCACAAATGTTTATTTGTCTCTGCTGTGGTGTGTGTGTGTGTGTGTGTGTTTGAGTGTGTGTGTATGTATGTACTGTGTGTGTGTGTGTGTGTGTGTGTGTCAAATCAGTGCAATCTTTCTGCTGAGAAATAGATGGAGAGAGAAACGGTGGGGTTCAGATGAATGGATGAATGTGTCGCTGATGATGGAGGGATGAGCAATGGAGGAGAAGATGCATTGTGTGTGAGAATGAATGAATGAGAGTGAGATGTCAGCTGCACAACAATCAAAGAAAGTGAATGAAAAATGGAGTGAGAGAGAAAAGAGAAAGAGTTGAATGTTCATAAGTTAATCCTTATAATAGGAAACATTCATTACTGTGTGGAAATGTCAGCAGAAAACATCATATTTCAGCATGAAGACAATAGAGTTTAATGAAGAGCTGAAGAGGATCAAAGCCAGTTATTACAATCTGCAGAAATGCTATTTTTATTGCGCACATATACACTGTGTGCTCTTCCTATGGTTGCATCTAAATTAACTGGTTGTTTTAAAGTCAAAAATATGACAGTCAACCTGACTACATTAACTAAAGTCAGTTTTAAGGGATTGATTGGTTAATAATTGTACTTTTTATAGTGTAGAACTATTTGATTATTGAAATATACACATTGTTTTCTCGATATCTCAGTTGAAATGATGAACAGATCAGTCTGAATCATGTATATTGTACTTTATGTTGATTACACACAGTAATTCATAATCATTCACACACGCTGTTGAATGAAATATTTGAGATCAGGGCAGCGATCTTGGTGGTTTCCATGGTGACATGGCTTTTGTTTAAATTCATGGGGTAAGACACAACTATTCTAGGTGCTTGTGTAAGCGGTCCTGCCTGACCCGCTCCGAGCGGGAATTAAACTGGGGTCTCTGGCATGGGAGGCGGGCACACTAAATTCTAAATGCTATAGAGGTGCAGTGAATGAAAAGTGTTTCTCCTGATGTGTGCTATTGTAACCTGAGCTGATAAACACGCATAAGCCCAAATCACATGCCCAAATCACATGCCCAAATCACATGCCCGAAGCCAAAGCAGTGCGTGAGTTTGAGCTCCACCCCGTCAGGCCTTCAGAATTTCCACAGAATCCCTCAATAGTGTAAGTGAACAGGCATCTAAAGTCAGATTCATCAACCAATCAGATTTATTTATTTGTTCTTGTGGGTGTGGTCTTTAGGAGATGTCCCAGTCCAGGCCTTGATTGGTGCAATCACACTTTAAGTGATGTAATTTGAAAGCGAAGAGCGCGAGATCTTGCTGACGAGTCGACTGTCATCACTGCCTTTATCACCATTGAGAGAGAGATTCGCATGGATTTACAAACCTGAGATGTTCTGCATGATTGTGTGATTGATTAAACAGGAAAGGAGGGCTGATTTTCACTTCAAGTAAATTGGTAAGTGCTTTCTGCATTATTACAGCATCATCAGGAGTTTTCTAAGTTAGTAAAATAGTCTGCTTGAGAATTCAGTGTTGGATTAAGTTTTGAAAGTAACCGTGTACCCTGACAAAACTACATTTATTGCAAGCAAAACTAAATCGCAAATATAATTTTTTCTTGTTATTAGACCTCCTAGGTTCTGGCTTTCGTGCATGGACATATTTTGAAATTGCCCATTGGCATTATTAATTGACTGTCACATATGATAGGCATACGGTGTCTTATTCATTGTGAAACTGTTTTTCTTAATGGCATGAATCGATCTGAAGGCCTAGACGGCCCGGCACTGGATTTTATTAACGTTACTTCGAAAATAAAAACGTACAATATAGGGTTATTGTTTATGAAATCTGAGGAAGAATAATTAGACCTGCTTAAGTCTATCTTTTACCACATCAACCCACATAACAGAGAACAACGGCAATCTGAGGTAGAGCGCTCTCTTTGCACAAACTGAGGTAGAGCGCTCTCTTTGCACAAACTGAGGTAGAGCGCTCTCTTTGCACAATCTGACGTAGAGCTCTCTCTTTGCACAATCTGACGTAGAGCGCTCTCTTTGCACAATCTGACGTAGAGCTCTCTCTTTGCACAATCTGACATAGAGCTCTCTCTTTGCACAATCTGACGTAGAGCGCTCTCTTTGCACAAACTGAGGTAGAGCTCTCTCTTTGCACAATCTGAGGTAGAGCGCTCTCTTTGCATAATCTGACGTAGAGCTCTCTCTTTGCACAATCTGAGGTAGAGCTCTCTCTTTGCATAATCTGACGTAGAGCTCTCTCTTTGCACAATCTGACGTAGAGCTCTCTCTTTGCACAATCTGACGTAGAGCTCTCTCTTTGCACAATCTGAGGTAGAGCGCTCTCTTTGCATAATCTGACGTAGAGCTCTCTCTTTGCACAATCTGAGGTAGAGCTCTCTCTTTGCACAATCTGACGTAGAGCTCTCTCTTTACACAATCTGACGTAGAGCTCTCTCTTTGCACAATCTGACGTAGAGCGCTCTCTTTGCACAATCTGACGTAGAGCTCTCTCTTTGCACAATCTGATGTAGAGCGCTCTCTTTGCACAATCTGACGTAGAGCTCTCTCTTTGCACAATCTGATGTAGAGCGCTCTCTTTGCACAATCTGACGTAGAGCTCTCTCTTTGCACAAACTGAGGTAGAGCGCTCTCTTTGCACAATCTGAGGTAGAGCTCTCTCTTTGCACAATCTGACGTAGAGCTCTCTCTTTGCACAATCTGAGGTAGAGCTCTCTCTTTGCACAATCTGACGTAGAGCTCTCTCTTTGCACAATCTGAGGTAGAGCTCTCTCTTTGCACAATCCGATGTAGAGCTCTCTCTTTGCACAATCTGAGGTAGAGCTCTCTCTTTGCACAATCCGACGTAGAGCTCTCTCTTTGCACAATCCGGCGTAGAGCTCTCTCTTTGCACAATCCGGCGTAGCGCTCTCTCTTTGCACAATCCGACGTAGAGCTCTCTCTTTGCACAATCTGAGGTAGAGCGCTCTCTTTGCACAATCTGACGTAGAGCTCTCTCTTTGCACAATCTGACGTAGAGCGCTCTCTTTGCACAATCTGACGTAGAGCGCTCTCTTTGCACAATCTGAGGAAGAGCTCTCTCTTTGCACAATCTGAGGTAGAGCTCTCTCTTTGCACAATCCGAGGTAGAGCGCTCTCTTTGCACAATCCGACGTAGAGCGCTCTCTTTGCACAATCCGACGTAGAGCTCTCTCTTTGCACAGTCCGACGTAGAGCACTCTCTTTGCACAATCTGACGTAGAGCAATCTCTTTGCACAATCTGAGGTAGAGCTCTCTCTTTGCACAATCTGAGGTAGAGCTCTCTTTGCACAATCTGAGGTAGAGCTCTCTTTGCACAATCTGAGGTAGAGCTCTCTCTTTGCACAATCTGAGGTAGAGCGCTCTCTTTGCACAATCCGACGTAGAGCTCTCTCTTTGCACAATCTGAGGTAGAGCTCTCTATTTGCACAATCTGAGGTAGAGCTCTCTCTTTGCACAGTCCGACGTAGAGCTCTCTCTTTGCACAATCTGAGGTAGAGCTCTCTTTGCACAATCTGAGGTAGAGCTCTCTTTGGACAATCTGAGGTAGAGCTCTCTCTTTGCACAATCCGACGTAGAGCTCTCTCTTTGCACAATCTGACGTAGAGCTCTCTCTTTGCACAATCTGACGTGGAGCGCTCTCTTTGCACAATCTGAGGTAGAGCTCTCTCTTTGCACAATCCGACATAGAGCTCTCTCTTTGCACAATCCGACGTAGAGCTCTCTCTTTGCACAATCCGACGTAGAATGCCCTCTTTGCACAATCTGAGGTAGAGCTCTCTCTTTGCACAATCCGACGTAGAGCTCTCTCTTTGCACAATCTGACGTAGAGCTCTCTCTTTGCACAATCTGACGTAGAGCGCTCTCTTTGCACAATCTGAGGTAGAGCTCTCTCTTTGCACAATCTGACGTAGAGCTCTCTCTTTGCACAATCTGATGTAGAGCGCTCTCTTTGCACAATCTGACGTAGAGCTCTCTCTTTGCACAATCTGATGTAGAGCGCTCTCTTTGCACAATCTGACGTAGAGCTCTCTCTTTGCACAAACTGAGGTAGAGCGCTCTCTTTGCACAATCTGAGGTAGAGCTCTCTCTTTGCACAATCTGACGTAGAGCTCTCTCTTTGCACAATCTGAGGTAGAGCTCTCTCTTTGCACAATCCGATGTAGAGCACTCTCTTTGCACAATCTGAGGTAGAGCGCTTTCTTTGCACAATCCGACGTAGAGCTCTCTCTTTGCACAATCTGAGGTAGAGCGCATTCTTTGCACAATCTGACGTAGAGCTCTCTCTTTGCACAATCCGACGTAGAGCTCTCTCTTTGCACAATCCGGCGTAGCGCTCTCTCTTTGCACAATCCGACGTAGAGCTCTCTCTTTGCACAATCTGAGGTAGAGCGCTCTCTTTGCACAATCCGACGTAGAGCTCTCTCTTTGCACAATCTGACGTAGAGCTCTCTCTTTGCACAATCTGAGGAAGAGCTCTCTCTTTGCACAATCAGAGGTAGAGCTCTCTCTTTGCACAATCTGATGTAGAGCGCTCTCTTTGCACAATCTGACGTAGAGCGCTCTCTTTGCACAATCTGACGTAGAGCTCTCTCTTTGCACAATCTGACTGTAAAACAGTTCACGTTACGGGCAAGGAAGAGGCGAGAAACCGGCTTGTCAATATAAATAATAATTTAATGAAGAAAAACAAACATATAGGACAGCAGACATGTCTGCTGATTAAGCTCTCTCTCCCGATCACCGTCTGCGAGTGGCCTTTATCCCTCTTGACGGCTCAATCAGCCTGATACGGGACCGGGCGTGCGCAATCACGCGCTGGTCCCGCCCTCCACCGTGCCACATTCCTCCCCCGTTCTCTCAGGCTGGGGACCCCCGGCCTGATGTACATCCCCTGGGGGGGGGCGCCTCCCGCGCGGTCTGCCGGCGGTCATCCCCATCAGCCTGGACGAGGGAGGGGGCAAGGGGAGGGAAACAACAATTAAAAATAGGGGGGGGGGGAGGGTTCCTGCACTGGGCAGTACCTCCCCTCCCACAAACACCATAATTTAAAAAAGAGGGAAAAGGCCAACGCAGAGCGGTATCGAGAGAGAGAGGAGAGAGAGATTAAAGGAAAGAAAGAAAAAAAAACGTACTCGCCGGTTCTCTGATACGCCGTAGCTCGTTCCTCAGCCACTTCTCCACCCTCTACAGGACAACAGCCGCGCCTCTCCGGGCAGATCGGAGGCAGTCCTCAGCCCCTGGCGGACGGAACACCCCGCCGCGTTCCCGGGGTGTCGAAGGGGCCTCCCCCCGCCCCTGGCAGCGGTTCTCCCGCTCCAGGCGGTCGGCGGCGAGCCCCTCCCCGCACGCGGTCGGCGGTCTCCAACCCCGCCGCGTTCCAGCGGCTACTAGGGGACTCCCCCGCCCCTGGCAGCGGCCCCAACCGCTCCAGGCGGTCGGCCAGGAGCCCCTCCTCCCCTCGCGGTCGGCGGCCGTTCCTCCGCGTCCAGGTGGCTGGGCTCCTCCGTCTCCTGGCAGATGGCCGCGGCTGCTCCATTGAGAAGTGGCGAGAACTCCGCTACGGCGTATCCCTCTTCCTTCCCGGGTTTCGGCCCCAATGTAAAACAGTTCACGTTACGGGCAAGGAAGAGGCGAGAAACCGGCTTGTCAATATAAATAATAATTTAATGAAGAACTTAAACAAACATATAGGACAGCAGACATGTCTGCTGATTAAGCTCTCTCTCCCGATCACCGTCTGCGAGTGGCCTTTATCCCTCTTGACGGCTCAATCAGCCTGATACGGGACCGGGCGTGCGCAATCACGCGCCGGTCCCGCCCTCCACCATGCCACACTGACGTAGAGCTCTCTCTTTGCACAATCCGACGTAGAGCTCTCTCTTTGCACAATCTGACGTAGAGCACTCTCTTTGCACAATCTGAGGTAGAGCGCTCTCTTTGCACAATCTGAGGTAGAGCTCTCTCTTTGCACAATCCAACGTAGAGCTCTCTCTTTGCACAGTCCGATGTAGAGCTCTCTCTTTGCACAATCTGACGTAGAGCGCTCTCTTTGCACAATCTGAGGTAGAGCTCTCTCTTTGCACAGTCCGACGTAGAGCTCTCTCTTTGCACAGTCCGATGTAGAGCTCTCTCTTTGCACAATCTGAGGTAGAGCTCTCTCTTTGCACAATCCGACGTAGAGCTCTCTCTTTGCACAATCTGAGGTAGAGCTCTCTCTTTGCACAATCCGACGTAGAGTGTTAGGGAGACTATTCCCTAGTTTAGGAGCCAAATATGAAAAGGATCTTCCTCCTTTTGTGGATTTTGATATTCTAGGAACTATTAACAGGCCAGAATTTTGCGATCGTAATGAACGTGGTGTAAGGAGTTGAACTTTATTAGTAGCAGAACTGTAAATGAATACAAAACCTCACAGACAGTCGATGTCGTGAGTGATTTGTGACTGTGATGTTTCTCTCACAGATGACCTTGTTTTTTCCTTCCTGCGGAAACTGTCTGTAATTTCAGCCTCATCAGTGTTAAGCTTTGAGTCTCTACTGAGACACAATCGAGCAGTTAAGATTTGTTTATTTATTTATACTGGACATATTAAGATCAATCTCTGCTGCTCCCTTTCACACGCTTGAGTTACAAGAGATAAAACACTACAAAAACTACTGTGTGTGTGAGTGTGTGTGTGAGTGAGTGTGTGAGTGTGAGTGTGAGTGTGAGTGTGTGTGTGTGTGTGTGTGAGTGTGAGTGTGTATGTGTGTGAGTGTGAATGTGTGTGTGTGTGTGAGTGAGAATGTGTGTGTGTGAGAATGTCTGTGTGTGTGTGTGTGTGTGTGTGTGTGTGTGTGTGTGTGAGTGAGTGTGTGTGTATTTGTGCGTGTGAGTCAGCTGTGACTATTTTTGAATTTCTTTACAAAACTAGGATTATATTTGTTTTGGCAAAAGACCAGATGTATAGCAGAGTTTTATTTCATAGTTTTAATGACCTTTTCTGAAATTAAGCGGATTTGTCCACACACTCACGCACACTCACACACACACACACACACACACACACACACACACACACACACACACACATACAGTCATATACACAAACACACATACATACACACACACACACACACACACACAGTCATATACACAAACACACACACACACACACACACACAGTCATATACACAAACACACACACACACACTCACACCCACACACACACACAGTCATATACACAAACACACACACACACACACACACACACTCACACACAGACACACACACACACACACAGTCATATACACAAACACACACACACACACACACACACACTCACACACACACACACAGTCATATACACAAACACACACACACACACACACACACACACACACACAGTCATATACACAAACACACACACTCACAGTCATATACACAAACACACACACATTCACACACACACTTTTATATGAAATATAATTTTAAATAAAAAGTCGTCATGCAACAGAAACACAAATGGTTTGATTGTTATTACTGTGCTGTCTTGCTTTCACTCAGGTCCAGGTGACGTGATCATGTTCAATTGAGCACACAGTAATTCATTAGTTCTGCTGAATCACACTGAGCCAAACACACACAGGTCACCACAGGACCTGAAGGAGAACCGGCACACAACATTGTGCTTCCAGAATCCTTCAATAATCGAGTCCAGACACACAGAACATACAGAAGTCAACATTTAAACAAACATACGTTCACTGAGCTGTGCAAACTAAAACATTATTGATTACTGTTTGTCAGAATTTCCTCATTTTTGAGGACAATTTTGTAGCACAATCTAAAGCTTTTATTGAAATTCTTGCTTGTTTGTCACTAGTTTTAGTTGCTGCAGAGTGAATATTAAACTTCAAACGGTCTGAAGATGATCATCGATGTTCTTCAATAATCCAAAACCTCCCAAAATACCAAAAACCAGCTCCGATTGTGTGTGTAGCTCATAAATGTCACAATAACATAAATCGAACTTTATCAAAACCGCACAGACTCATGGTAACCATGGTAACAGCCCCTCACAGCACATGTATGATCTATTAAACATGCATCAGATAGAGAGACGTGTGATTCATTCAGACACACTGAATATAGCAATAATTAAAATGTCAAATATAATTATGAATTATTATTTAATGGCATCATCACAGTGTGTGTAATCACAACATCAGCCTCACCAACCCTTTACTGTGCTTCTAAAATGATCATTTATTGCTCTCAAGGGGCTTTTGTAATATTTAAATATTAGAAAATATATTTGCTAAATTTAAATTCACTGTCCCACTTTTGCTGATGATTTATTGTTAAAACTCTGGAATGATCAAGTTTACCTCAGTCGCCCAAAAACATTTCATGAAACTCTGTTTCTCAAATGTACATATGATATAAACCGTATGTTAAATATAATATTGTAATTCACTGAGAATAAAGTCACAAGAGTTTATCCTGAGATTCAGATTAAAGTGTGTCATGATATATTGAATTTGAGGAGGTTTGTGGAATAAAAGTCTGCAAACACACTGATCTGTCTTCAGTTTCTTTCTGTCACAGTTTCTCAAATCAATAATTAATCAATGTGTGTTTAAAGCTTTTATCTGCTCTTCATCACAAAACTGAACCAGGAGAAGCTTCTTATACTGACATGAAATACAGACAAACCATCAACAAATCTGATCTGAGAACAGTTCAGGAAACTTCTGAACACACACACACACACACACACACACACACACACACACATATACACACACACACACACAAACACACACACTCACACACACACACACACACTCTCTCACTCACACACACACACACACACACTCTCTCTCTCACACACACACACACACACACACACACACTCTCTCACACACACACACACACACACACACACACACTCACACACACGCACACACACACACACGCACACTCTCTCACACACTCACACACATTCACACACACACACACACACACACACACACACACACACACACACACACACACACACACACACTCACAGATTCTCTTGAACTGAGATCAGTCGGTTTAGATTTTTCTACTTTTGAGGGAATAATGTCTCTAAATCCTCGTATGTGGACGTTAATGAACAGATTTTTGAAAGCAGCACATCAAATGAAACTAGAGACTCTTGTCTTTACAATCAAACCATTCTCAATAATAAAACATAAAGACATTTCTTACCAGAGGCTCTTATGTTGGTGTGCGTACTCAGAAACGCTTCAAGGAAATCAGTTGTGTGATGTCACCAGAAGTTTAACCCTGAAATGACTTGAGTCTCGGGACAGTTTTGATTCATTAAATGATGCGTTGCTTATAGCGACCATGTGTACACTGGGCCACACGGGGTTAATGATCGTAGGTCAGTTGGACTTCACGGGTCGGGATGTTTGATCGCTGTGAAGCACCATGATGATACAAGTCCTTGACTTGTGCTTGAGGGGTGAGGATGGCACAGGGAGATTTGGGGGGCAAAGTCACCTGTCCTGATGTACAGTGTGTGTTTCTGTTCCCTCAGTAGACAGCAGCGGTGTGTACACTACTGTACTGTGTCCCGCAGACATGATGTGAGCTGACAGCGCACAGAGAGAGGGATTCACTGGCTGATTACAGAGCGGGAAAGTTGAATTCAATCTCTCTGACGTTTTTATCCGATCTGTTTATTGAGAGTGGCACACCGATGCGGCAGCGACTCATGATGAAAGCCGTCATTTAGAGAAACATCAAAGTCCTCGTGCCATATTAGACAGGAATGTGAGGGAGGAAACCATGCAAAAAATAAAATGGCATTTTCTGTGAGGGTTCATTAGAGCTCGGATTCGGTTTCGTTTGGGGAGCAGCGACGTCTGCCAGATTTCAGCCGGAGCGTGAATCCCCCGACCGACCGCTCTGACGTGTTCTCATGTCACCGTGCCGGACTGAATTTCAAAACTGGCGGTGTCAGAGACGTTCTCGTCCTGAAAGCCGTGTTGGTTTTTGGAAATCGTGTGTTGACAGCGTGAATGAATCAAGAGTTTATTGTTCTGAAGAACTTGATCTGCTCGATCTTGAGCCAGTTGTTTTGTGAGACACTGGAAAATGTGGCTTGTAATTACAGTGTCACAGTTCTAATGAACCTGCAGTTATAACCTCTTTATAACCACGTCTGCTCACATTTTCCATCTTCAGTCCTATTATTTCTCCTCACTGCTCGAGACAGTAGAATAATAGCAACGGCCACACCATCCACCCTTACCCTCATCATCATCATCGACTCTTATTTACTCTTTGAATGATCATATCTCAATCATTTCACAGATTCCAGTCTTACAGACACAAAGTTAAGGGGTTACTTAATCCAAAAGTGAAAATTCTGTCATCATTTACACACCCTCATGTCATTCCAAACCCGTGTGACTTTCTTTCATCTGTGGAACATAAAAGGAGCTGTAAGGTGCGTTTTTATGTGTTGTGCTTGTCATGTAATATTCAGTATGAATAATGTGTGATCAGAGATGCAGGGCTCGTTTCACATGGCCTGATCTGTGTTCTCTTTTGCGATTGACACGCATGTGCCAGTTTTACAGGTCACGTACAGAGGTTACACTACATACATCTGTATAATTAACATTATAAAATGGATAGTTCCGGTCCTGAATGCTGATTGGTCAACAGCTGTGTTTTATTCATGAGCTCATCACGGAACTTCTGTTTGTATCACTCCACAGCACGTGACAGTTGTTCTTGTTGCCTAGCAACGGTCTGTTTACTGTAGGGGACTATATTTTCTGGCGGAAGGATGATTTTACTGACAAAATAAAACATTTTAATGAGCATTTGAGCCCTTAATATTTGTATTATATGATGAGCGTTTTATAACAGCAATAAGGCACTTGAGGTTGTTAACAATTATTGAATATAGTCACGACTCCACTCCGCATTGTGCCTGACAGCATCCTCCAGATGTGAAGTGGATTTCAGATTTAAAAGTGAAAGTGTAGATTTAAAGTAAAAAATCACTTCTGAAGACTTGGAATATAGTGCACATGTCATCTATACACTGTTTTAATAGAAGCTTGTGCATTCTGCTAAATATTTAACTTGTGTTTCACAAAGGAAGCAAATAATACACTTTTGCAATAGCATGAGAATGTGTAAATGATGATTTACTGACCTACTTCTGCTAGTAATGTTTTATTATAATGATAAATGGCGAGTCTAAGTCTGAACTGATTCTAGTTTCCTGTTTAAAGTTACGAGCTTCCTGTCATGTTCATTTCTCTCTTGTAGTCTTCTGTTATTTTCTGTTACTGCAGTGATGAAACACAGTGTTTCCATGACGATGACGTAAAGTCCGGTCGAGTCATGAAAGAGCCTTCTCTTCAGCCGCAGTGCATTCTGGGATGGGCGTCACTCTGAACAGGAAATAAAGCACATGTATTCTGGGTTGGGTTGGCATCGGCACACTTGCTTTCATGTGCCACTCAAAAACGACTGGCATATTCCTGATACAGCCAACAGAGTTTATATACAGTAAATATATCTGGAACTACATTCAGATCCACTTTAGAGTCAGAATCATCAATTATAAAGCGCTCGGAATCATCAATTATAAAGTGCTCGGAATCATCAATTATAAAGAGCTCGGACTGATCGGTTATAAAGCGCTCGGACTGATCGATAATAAAGAGCTCGGACTGATCGTTAATTAAGCGCTTGGACCAATTGATAACAAAGTGCTCTGACTGATCAATAAAAAAGTCCTTGATAATAAAGGGCTCGGATTGATCGATAATATAGTGCTTGGACTGATCGATAATAAAGCGTTTGATAATAAAGAGTTTGGATTAATCAATAATATAGCACTCAGACTGATTGATAATAAAGCGCTCAGACTGATCAATAATAAAGCACTCGGACTGATCGATAATAAATCCTTTGATAATAAAGGGCTCGGATTGATAAATAATAAAGCGCCCAGAATGATTGATAACAAAGCACTCGGACTGATCGATAATAAAGGGCTCGGATTAATCGATAATAAAGTGCTCGGACTGATTGATAACAAAGCGGTCAGACTGATCGATAATAAAGGGCTCGGATTGATCAATAATAAAGCGCTCGGACTGATAGACTGTAAAGCGCTCGGACTGATCGATAATAAAGTGCTCGGACTGATCGAAAAATAAAGCACTCGGACTGACTGATAACAAAGCGCTCGGATTTGATCGATAATAAAGTGCTCGGACTGATAGATTATACAAGCGCTCGGACTCATCAATTATAAAGCACTCGGACTCATTGATTATAAAGAGCTCAGACTCATCGATTATAAAGCGCTCGGACTCATCGATTATAAAGCACTCGGACTCATCAATTATAAAGCGCTCGGACTCATCGATTATAAAGCACTCGGACTCATTGATTATAAAGCGCTCGGACTCATCGATTATAAAGCGCTCGGACTCATCGATTATAAAGCGCTCGGACTGATAGATTATAAAGCGCTCGGACTCATTGATTATAAAGCGCTCAGACTCATTGATTATAAAGCGCTCGGACTCATCGATTATAAAGCGCTCGGACTCATTGATTATAAAGCGCTCAGACTCATCAATTATAAAGCACTCGGACTCATCAATTATAAAGCACTCAGACTCATCAATTATAAAGTGCTTGGACTGATAGATTATAAAGCGCTCAGACTCATCAATTATAAAGCACTCAGATTGATAGATTATAAAGCGCTCGGACTGATAGATTATAAAGAGCTTGGACTCATCGATTATAAAGCACTCGGACTGATAGATTATAAAGCGCTCGGACTGATAGATTATAAAGCGCTCGGACTGATCGATTATAAAGCGCTCGGACTGATCAATTATAAAGCGATCAGACTCATCGATTATAAAGCGCTCGGACTGATAGATTATAAAGCGCTCGGACTGATAGATTATAAAGAGCTCGGACTCATCAATTATAAAGCACTCGGACTCATCAATTATAAAGCACTCGGACTCATCGATTATAAAGCACTCAGACTCATCAATTATAAAGCGCTTGGACTGATAGATTATAAAGGGCTCGGACTCATCAATTATAAAGCGCTCGGACTGATAGATTATAAAGCGCTCGGACTGATAGAATATAAAGCACTCGGACTCATCGGTTATAAAGCGCTCGGACTGATAGATCATAAAGCGCTCGGACTGATAGAATATAAAGCACTCGGACTCATCGATTATAAAGCGCTCGGACTCATAAATTATAAAGCACTCAGACTCATCAATTATAAAGCACTCGGAATCATCAATTATAAAGTGCTCGGAATCATCAATTATAAAGTGCTCGGAATCATCAATTATAAAGCGCTCGGACTCATAAATTATAAAGTGCTCGCACTCATAAATTATAAAGCACTCGGGCTGATAGATAATAAAGCACTCGGGCTGATAGATAATAAAGCGCTAGGACTGATCAATTATAAAGCACTCGGACTCATCGAATATAAAGTGCTCGGACTCATCAATTATAAAGCGCTCGGACTCATCATTTAATAATTTTAAACCATGACTTTAACTATACATAAGTAATATTTACATTATATTCATGTAAGTTATAGGGGAACTGGCCCCCACAGTGAGTCTGGTTTCTCCCAAGATTATTTTTCTCCATTAATCGGTTTAATGAACTCAGACTGATCGATAACAAAGCGCTCGGACTGATCGATGACAAAGCGCTCGGACTGAACGATAACAAAGCGCTCGGACTGAATGATAACAAAGTGCTCGGACTGATCGATAACAAAGCGCTCGCACTGATCGATAACAAAGCACTCGGACTAAACGATAATAAAGCACTCGGACTGATCGATTATAAAGCACTCGGACTCATCGATTATAAAGCACTCGGACTGATAGATAATAAAGCACTCGGACTGATAGATTATAAAGCACTCGGACTCATCAATTATAATGCGCTTGGACTGATAGATTATAAAGTCCTCGGACTGATAGATTATAAAGCGCTCGGACTGATCGATTATAAAGCGCTCGGACTGATCGATTATAAAGCGCTCGGACTGATCAATTATAAAGCGATCAGACTCATCGATTATAAAGCGCTCGGACTGATAGATTATAAAGCGCTCGGACTGATAGATTATAAAGATCTCGGACTCATCGATTATAAAGCGCTCAGACTGATAGATTATAAAGCGCTCGGACTGATAGAATATAAAGCACTCGGACTCATCGATTATAAAGCCCTCGGACTCATAAATTATAAAGCACTCAGACTCATCAATTATAAAGCACTCGGAATCATCAATTATAAAGTGCTCGGAATCATCAATTATAAAGTGCTCGGAATCATCAATTATAAAGCGCTCTGACTCATAAATTATAAAGTGCTCGCACTCATAAATTATAAAGCACTCGGGCTGATAGATAATAAAGCGCTAGGACTGATAGATAATAAAGCGCTAGGACTGATCAATTATAAAGCACTCGGACTCATCGAATATAAAGTGCTCGGACTCATCAATTATAAAGTGCTCGGACTCATCAATTATAAAGCACTCAGTCTCATCATTTAATAATTTTAAACCATGACTTTAACTATACATAAGTAATATTTACATTATATTCATGTAACTAATAGGGGAACTGGCCCCCACAGTGAGTCTGGTTTCTCCCAAGATTATTTTTCTCCATTAATCGGTTTAATGAACTCGGACTGATCGATAACAAAGCGCTCAGACTGATCGATAACAAAGCGCTCGGACTGAACGATAACAAAGCGCTCGGACTGAATGATAACAAAGTGCTCGGACTGATCGATAACAAAGCGCTCGGACTGATCGATAACAAAGCGCTCAGACTAAACGATAATAAAGCACTCGGACTGATCGATTATAAAGCACTTGGACTCATCGATTATAAAGCACTCGGACTGATAGATAAAGCACTCGGACTGATAGATTATAAAGCACTCGGACTCATCAATTATAATGCGCTTGGACTGATAGATTATAAAGTGCTCGGACTGATAGATTATAAAGCGCTCGGACTGATCGATTATAAAGCGCTCGGACTGATCGATTATAAAGCGCTCGGACTCATCGATTATAAAGCGCTCGGACTGATAGATTATAAAGCGCTCGGACTGATAGATTGTAAAGCATTATTGATCGATAATAAAGTGCTCGGACTGATTGATAACAAAGCGGTCAGACTGATCGATAATAAAGGGCTCGGATTGATCAATAATAAAGTGCTCGGACTGATAGATTGTAAAGCGCTCGGACTGATCGATAATAAAGTGCTCGGACTGATCGAAAAATAAAGCACTCGGACTGACTGATAACAAAGCGCTCGGATTTGATCGATAATAAAGTGCTCGGACTGATAGATTATACAAGCGCTCAGACTCATCAATTATAAAGCACTCGGACTCATTGATTATAAAGAGCTCAGACTCATCGATTATAAAGCGCTCAGACTGATAGATTATAAAGCACTCGGACTCATCAATTATAAAGCGCTCGGACTCATCAATTATAAAGCACTCGGACTCATTGATTATAAAGCGCTCGGACTCATCGATTATAAAGCGCTCGGACTCATCAATTATAAAGCACTCGGACTCATCAATTATAAAGCACTCAGACACATCAATTATAAAGTGCTTGGACTGATAGAATATAAAGCGCTCGGAGTGATAGATTAAAAAGCGCTCAGACTCATCAATTATAAAGCACTCAGACTGATAGATTAGAAAGCGCTCGGACTGATAGATTATAAAGAGCTTGGACTCATCGATTATAAAGCACTCGGACTGATAGATTATAAAGCACTCGGACTGATAGATTATAAAGCGCTCGGAATGATCGATTATAAAGCGCTCGGACTGATCAATTATAAAGCGATCAGACACATCGATTATAAAGCGCTCGGACTGATAGATTATAAAGCGCTCTGACTGATAGATTATAAAGATCTCGGACTCATCGATTATAAAGCGCTCGGACTGAGATTATAAAGAGCTCGGACTCATCAATTATAAAGCGCTCGGACTCATCAATTATAAAGCACTCGGACTCATCAATTATAAAGCACTCAGACTCATCAATTATAAAGCACTCGGACTGATAGATTATAAAGGGCTCGGACTCATCAATTATAAAGCGCTCGGACTGATAGATTATAAAGTGCTCGGACTGATAGAATATAAAGCACTCGGACTCATCAATTATAAAGCGCTCGGACTGATAGATTATAAAGTGCTCAGACTGATAGTTTATAAAGCGCTCGGACTCATCGTTTATAAAGCGCTCGGACTCATAAATTATAAAGCACTCAGACTCATCAATTATAAAGCACTCGGAATCATCAATTATAAAGTGCTCGGAATCATCAATTATAAAGTGCTCGGAATCATCAATTATAAAGCGCTCGGACTCATAAATTATAAAGCACTCGGGCTGATAGATAATAAAGCACTCGGGCTGATAGATAATAAAGCGCTAGGACTGATCAATTATAAAGCACTCGGACTCATCGAATATAAAGTGCTCGGACTCATCAATTATAAAGTGCTCGGACTCATCAATTATAAAGCACTCAGTCTCATCATTTAATAATTTTAAACCATGACTTTAACTATACATAAGTAATATTTACATTATATTCATGTAAGTTATAGAGGAACTGGCCCCCACAGTGAGTCTGGTTTCTCCCAAGATAATTTTACTCCATTAATCGGTTTAATGAACTCGGACTGATCGATAACAAAGCACTCGGACTGATCGATGACAAAGCGCTCGGACTGAACGATAACAAAGCGCTCGGACTGAATGATAACAAAGTGCTCGCACTGATCGATAACAAAGCACTCGGACTGATTGATAACAAAGCACTCGGACTAAACGATAATAAAGCACACGGACTGATCGATTATAAAGCACTCGGACTCATCGATTATAAAGCACTCGGACTGATAGATAATAAAGCACTCGGACTTCTGTAAAGCTGCTTTGAAACGATGTGTGTTGTGAAAGGCGCTATACAAATAAAATAAAATAAAAATTGATAGATTATAAAGCACTCGGACTCATCAATTATAATGCGCTTGGACTGATAGATTATAAAGTGCTCGGACTGATCGATTATAAAGCGCTCGGACTGATCAATTATAAAGCGATCAGACTCATCGATTATAAAGCGCTCGGACTGATAGATTATAAAGCGCTCGGACTGATAGATTATAAAGCGCTCGGACTGATAGATTATAAAGATCTCGGACTCATCGATTATAAAGCGCTCGGACTGATAGATTATAAAGCGCTCGGACTGATAGAATATAAAGCACTCGGACTCATCGATTATAAAGCCCTCGGACTCATAAATTATAAAGCACTCAGACTCATCAATTATAAAGCACTCGGAATCATCAATTATAAAGTGCTCGGAATCATCAATTATAAAGTGCTCGGAATCATCAATTATAAAGCGCTCTGACTCATAAATTATAAAGTGCTCGCACTCATAAATTATAAAGCACTCGGGCTGATAGATAATAAAGCACTCGGGCTGATAGATAATAAAGCGCTAGGACTGATCAATTATAAAGCACTCGGACTCATCGAATATAAAGTGCTCGGACTCATCAATTATAAAGCGCTCGGACTCATCAATTATAAAGCACTCAGTCTCATCATTTAATAATTTTAAACCATGACTTTAACTATACATAAGTAATATTTACATTATATTCATGTAAGTTATAGGGGAACTGGCCCCCACAGTGAGTCTGGTTTCTCCCAAGATTATTTTTCTCCATTAATCGGTTTAATGAACTCGGACTGATCGATAACAAAGCGCTCAGACTGATCGATAACAAAGCGCTCGGACTGAACGATAACAAAGCGCTCGGACTGAATGATAACAAAGTGCTCGGACTGATCGATAACAAAGCGCTCGGACTGATCGATAACAAAGCGCTCAGACTAAACGATAATAAAGCACTCGGACTGATCGATTATAAAGCACTTGGACTCATCGATTATAAAGCACTCGGACTGATAGATAAAGCACTCGGACTGATAGATTATAAAGCACTCGGACTCATCAATTATAATGCGCTTGGACTGATAGATTATAAAGTGCTCGGACTGATAGATTATAAAGCGCTCGGACTGATCGATTATAAAGCGCTCGGACTGATCAATTATAAAGCGCTCGGACTGATAGATTATAAAGCGCTCGGACTGATCGATTATAAAGCGCTCGGACTCATCGATTATAAAGCGCTCGGACTGATAGATTATAAAGCGCTCGGACTGATAGATTGTAAAGCATTATTGATCGATAATAAAGTGCTCGGACTGATTGATAACAAAGCGGTCAGACTGATCGATAATAAAGGGCTCGGATTGATCAATAATAAAGTGCTCGGACTGATAGATTGTAAAGCGCTCGGACTGATCGATAATAAAGTGCTCGGACTGATCGAAAAATAAAGCACTCGGACTGACTGATAACAAAGCGCTCGGATTTGATCGATAATAAAGTGCTCGGACTGATAGATTATACAAGCGCTCAGACTCATCAATTATAAAGCACTCGGACTCATTGATTATAAAGAGCTCAGACTCATCGATTATAAAGCGCTCAGACTGATAGATTATAAAGCACTCGGACTCATCAATTATAAAGCGCTCGGACTCATCAATTATAAAGCACTCGGACTCATTGATTATAAAGCGCTCGGACTCATCGATTATAAAGCACTCGGACTCATCAATTATAAAGCACTCGGACTCATCAATTATAAAGCACTCAGACTCATCAATTATAAAGTGCTTGGACTGATAGAATATAAAGCGCTCGGAGTGATAGATTAAAAAGCGCTCAGACTCATCAATTATAAAGCACTCAGACTGATAGATTATAAAGCGCTCGGACTGATAGATTATAAAGAGCTTGGACTCATCGATTATAAAGCACTCGGACTGATAGATTATAAAGCACTCGGACTGATAGATTATAAAGCGCTCGGAATGATCGATTATAAAGCGCTCGGACTGATCAATTATAAAGCGATCAGACTCATCGATTATAAAGCGCTCGGACTGATAGATTATAAAGCGCTCTGACTGATAGATTATAAAGATCTCGGACTCATCGATTATAAAGCGCTCGGACTGAGATTATAAAGAGCTCGGACTCATCAATTATAAAGCGCTCGGACTCATCAATTATAAAGCACTCGGACTCATCGATTATAAAGCACTCAGACTCATCAATTATAAAGCACTCGGACTGATAGATTATAAAGGGCTCGGACTCATCAATTATAAAGCGCTCGGACTGATAGATTATAAAGTGCTCGGACTGATAGAATATAAAGCACTCGGACTCATCAATTATAAAGCGCTCGGACTGATAGATTATAAAGTGCTCAGACTGATAGTTTATAAAGCGCTCGGACTCATCGTTTATAAAGCGCTCGGACTCATAAATTATAAAGCACTCAGACTCATCAATTATAAAGCACTCGGAATCATCAATTATAAAGTGCTCGGAATCATCAATTATAAAGTGCTCGGAATCATCAATTATAAAGCGCTCGGACTCATAAATTATAAAGCACTCGGGCTGATAGATAATAAAGCACTCGGGCTGATAGATAATAAAGCGCTAGGACTGATCAATTATAAAGCACTCGGACTCATCGAATATAAAGTGCTCGGACTCATCAATTATAAAGTGCTCGGACTCATCAATTATAAAGCACTCAGTCTCATCATTTAATAATTTTAAACCATGACTTTAACTATACATAAGTAATATTTACATTATATTCATGTAAGTTATAGAGGAACTGGCCCCCACAGTGAGTCTGGTTTCTCCCAAGATAATTTTTCTCCATTAATCGGTTTAATGAACTCGGACTGATCGATAACAAAGCGCTCGGACTGATCGATGACAAAGCGCTCGGACTGAACGATAACAAAGCGCTCGGACTGAATGATAACAAAGTGCTCGGACTGATTGATAACAAAGCGCTCGCACTGATCGATAACAAAGCACTCGGACTAAACGATAATAAAGCACACGGACTGATCGATTATAAAGCACTCGGACTCATCGATTATAAAGCACTCGGACTGATAGATAATAAAGCACTCGGACTTCTGTAAAGCTGCTTTGAAACGATGTGTGTTGTGAAAGGCGCTATACAAATAAAATAAAATAAAAATTGATAGATTATAAAGCACTCGGACTCATCAATTATAATGCACTTGGACTGATAGATTATAAAGTGCTCGGACTGATCGATTATAAAGCGCTCGGACTGATCAATTATAAAGCGATCAGACTCATCGATTATAAAGCGCTCGGACTGATAGATTATAAAGCGCTCGGACTGATAGATTATAAAGCGCTCGGACTGATAGATTATAAAGATCTCGGACTCATCGATTATAAAGCGCTCGGACTGATAGATTATAAAGCGCTCGGACTGATAGAATATAAAGCACTCGGACTCATCGATTATAAAGCCCTCGGACTCATAAATTATAAAGCACTCAGACTCATCAATTATAAAGCACTCGGAATCATCAATTATAAAGTGCTCGGAATCATCAATTATAAAGTGCTCGGAATCATCAATTATAAAGCGCTCTGACTCATAAATTATAAAGTGCTCGCACTCATAAATTATAAAGCACTCGGGCTGATAGATAATAAAGCACTCGGGCTGATAGATAATAAAGCGCTAGGACTGATCAATTATAAAGCACTCGGACTCATCGAATATAAAGTGCTCGGACTCATCAATTATAAAGCGCTCGGACTCATCAATTATAAAGCACTCAGTCTCATCATTTAATAATTTTAAACCATGACTTTAACTATACATAAGTAATATTTACATTATATTCATGTAAGTTATAGGGGAACTGGCCCCCACAGTGAGTCTGGTTTCTCCCAAGATTATTTTTCTCCATTAATCGGTTTAATGAACTCGGACTGATCGATAACAAAGCGCTCAGACTGATCGATAACAAAGCGCTCGGACTGAACGATAACAAAGCGCTCGGACTGAATGATAACAAAGTGCTCGGACTGATCGATAACAAAGCGCTCGGACTGATCGATAACAAAGCGCTCAGACTAAACGATAATAAAGCACTCGGACTGATCGATTATAAAGCACTTGGACTCATCGATTATAAAGCACTCGGACTGATAGATAAAGCACTCGGACTGATAGATTATAAAGCACTCGGACTCATCAATTATAATGCGCTTGGACTGATAGATTATAAAGTGCTCGGACTGATAGATTATAAAGCGCTCGGACTGATCGATTATAAAGCGCTCGGACTGATCAATTATAAAGCGCTCGGACTGATAGATTATAAAGCGCTCGGACTGATCGATTATAAAGCGCTCGGACTCATCGATTATAAAGCGCTCGGACTGATAGATTATAAAGCGCTCGGACTGATAGATTGTAAAGCATTATTGATCGATAATAAAGTGCTCGGACTGATTGATAACAAAGCGGTCAGACTGATCGATAATAAAGGGCTCGGATTGATCAATAATAAAGTGCTCGGACTGATAGATTGTAAAGCGCTCGGACTGATCGATAATAAAGTGCTCGGACTGATCGAAAAATAAAGCACTCGGACTGACTGATAACAAAGCGCTCGGATTTGATCGATAATAAAGTGCTCGGACTGATAGATTATACAAGCGCTCAGACTCATCAATTATAAAGCACTCGGACTCATTGATTATAAAGAGCTCAGACTCATCGATTATAAAGCGATCAGAATGATAGATTATAAAGCACTCGGACTCATCAATTATAAAGCGCTCGGACTCATCAATTATAAAGCACTCGGACTCATTGATTATAAAGCGCTCGGACTCATCAATTATAAAGTGCTCGGACTCATCAATTATAAAGCACTCAGACTCATCAATTATAAAGTGCTTGGACTGATAGAATATAAAGCGCTCGGACTGATAGATTAAAAAGCGCTCAGACTCATCAATTATAAAGCACTCAGACTGATAGATTATAAAGCGCTCGGACTGATAGATTATAAAGAGCTTGGACTCATCGATTATAAAGCACTCGGACTGATAGATTATAAAGCGCTCGGAATGATCAATTATAAAGCGCTCGGACTGATCAATTATAAAGCGATCAGACTCATCGATTATAAAGCGCTCGGACTGATAGATTATAAAGCGCTCGGACTGATAGATTATAAAGATCTCGGACTCATCGATTATAAAGTGCTCGGACTGAGATTATAAAGAGCTCGGACTCATCAATTATAAAGCACTCGGACTCATCAATTATAAAGCACTCGGACTCATCGATTATAAAGCACTCAGACTCATCAATTATAAAGCGCTCGGACTGATAGATTATAAAGGGCTCGGACTCATCAATTATAAAGCGCTCGGACTGATAGATTATAAAGTGCTCGGACTGATAGAATATAAAGCACTCGGACTCATCGATTATAATGCGCTCGGACTGATAGATTATAAAGTGCTCAGACTGATCGATTATAAAGCGCTCGGACTCATCGTTTATAAAGCGCTCGGACTCATAAATTATAAAGCACTCAGACTCATCAATTATAAAGCACTCGGAATCATCAATTATAAAGTGCTCGGAATCATCAATTATAAAGTGCTCGGAATCATCAATTATAAAGCGCTCGGACTCATAAATTATAAAGCACTCGGGCTGATAGATAATAAAGCACTCGGGCTGATAGATAATAAAGCGCTAGGACTGATCAATTATAAAGCACTCGGACTCATCGAATATAAAGTGCTCGGACTCATCAATTATAAAGTGCTCGGACTCATCAATTATAAAGCACTCAGTCTCATCATTTAATAATTTTAAACCATGACTTTAACTATACATAAGTAATATTTACATTATATTCATGTAAGTTATAGAGGAACTGGCCCCCACAGTGATTCTGGTTTCTCCCAAGATAATTTTTCTCCATTAATCGGTTTAATGAACTCGGACTGATCGATAACAAAGCGCTCGGACTGATCGATAACAAAGTGCTCGGACTGAACGATAACAAAGCGCTCGGACTGAATGATAACAAAGTGCTCGGACTGATCGATAACAAAGCGCTCGGACTGATCGATAACAAAGCGCTCGGACTAAACAATAATAAAGCACTCGGACTGATCGATTATAAAGCACTCGGACTCATCGATTATAAAGCACTCGGACTGATAGATAATAAAGCACTCGGACTGATATATTATAAAGCACTCGGACTCATCAATTATAATGCGCTTGGACTGATAGATTATAAAGTGCTTGGACTGATAGATTATAAAGCACTCGGACTCATCAATTATAAAGCGCTCTGACTGATAGATTATAAAGCGCTCGGACTGATAGATTATAAAGTGCTCGGACTCATCAATTATAAAGCACTCGGACTCATCGATTATAAAGCACTCGGTCTTATCAATTGTAAAGCACTCAGTCTCATCGATTATAAAGCACTCAGACTCATCAATTATAAAGCGCTCGGACTGATAGATTATAAAGGGCTCGGACTCATCAATTATAAAGCTCTCGGACTGATAGATTATAAAGTGCTCGGACTGATAGAATATAAAGCACTCGGACTCATCGATTATAAAGCGCTCGGACTGATAGATTATAAAGCGCTCGGACTGATAGATTATAAAGCGCTCGGACTCATCGATTATAAAGCGCTCGGACTCATAAATTATAAAGCACTCAGACTCATCAATTATAAAGCACTCGGAATCATCAATTATAAAGTGCTCGGAATCATCAATTATAAAGTGCTCGGAATCATCAATTATAAAGCGCTCGGACTCATAAATTATAAAGCACTCGGGCTGATAGATAATAAAGCACTCGGGCTGATAGATAATAAAGCGCTAGGACTGATCAATTATAAAGCACTCGGACTCATCGAATATAAAGTGCTCGGACTCATCAATTATAAAGTGCTCGGACTCATCAATTATAAAGCACTCAGTCTCATCATTTAATAATTTTAAACCATGACTTTAACTATACATAAGTAATATTTACATTATATTCATGTAAGTTATAGGGGAACTGGCCCCCACAGTGAGTCTGGTTTCTCCCAAGATTATTTTTCTCCATTAATCGGTTTAATGAACTCGGACTGATCGATAACAAAGCGCTCGGACTGATCGATGACAAAGCGCTCGGACTGATCGATAACAAAGCGCTCGGACTGAACGATAACAAAGCACTCGGACTGAATGATAACAAAGTGCTCGGACTGATCGATAACAAAGCGCTCGGACTGATCGATAACAAAGCGCTCGGACTAAACGATAATAAAGCACTCGGACTGATCGATTATAAAGCACTCGGACTCATCGATTATAAAGCACTCGGACTGATAGATAATAAAGCACTCGGACTGATAGATTATAAAGCACTCGGACTCATCAATTATAATGCGCTTGGACTGATAGATTATAAAGTGCTTGGACTGATAGATTATAAAGCACTCGGACTCATCAATTATAAAGCGCTCTGACTGATAGATTATAAAGCGCTCGGACTGATAGATTATAAAGTGCTCGGACTCATCAATTATAAAGCACTCGGACTCATCAATTATAAAGCACTCGGTCTTATCAATTGTAAAGCACTCGGTCTCATCGATTATAAAGCACTCAGACTCATCGATTATAAAGCACTCGGTCCCATCGATTATAAAGCGCTCGGACTCATAAATTATAAAGCACTCGGACTCATAAATTATAAAGCGCTCGGAATCATCAATTATAAAGCGCTCTGACTGATCGATTATAAAGCGCTCGGACTCATCAATTATTTATTTATTTATTTATAAACGTTTATTAGAGGATCAGCCCCATGAGATGAAACATCTCGTTTTTATGGGGGTCCTCAAGATCATGTCCAAACAACATTAAACAGCAAAACAACAGAGTAGATACAAAATACAACACTAACACTCTAACACTAAACACTCACACTTATTCACACACACACCACGCACACCCAAGCTCTCACTATCACTCCCAATTATAAAGCGCTCGGACTCATCGATTATAAAGGGCTCGGACTGATCGATTATAAAGCGCTCTGACTCTTCGATTATAAAGCGCTCGGACTGATCGATTATAAAGCGCTCGGACTGATCGTTTATAAAGCAATCGGACTGATAGATTATAAAGCGCTCGGACTGATCGTTTATAAAGCAATCGGACTGATCGATTATAAAGCGCTCGGACTGATCGTTTATAAAGCAATCGGACTGATCGATTATAAAGCGCTCGGACTGATCGTTTATAAAGCAATCGGACTGATAGATTATAAAGCGCTCGGACTCATCGATTATAAAGCGCTCAGACTCATCGATTATAAAGCGCTCGGACTGATCGATTATAAAGCACTCGGACTCATCAATTATAAAGCACACGGACTGATAGATTATAAAGAGCTCGGACTGATAAATTGTAAAGAGCTCGGACTCATCAATAATAAAATGCTCGGACTCATCGATTATAAAGCAATATATGTTTTCACTCCTGAACAGTTGAAAATCAAATGTTGTTAATTTTCGGTTTTCGTTTTTGTTCCTTGACCAGGTCTTAGTCCCTGGTCTTAATATCCTGTCTGTTCTTTACAGTCAGATACAAAAGTAAAAATAAATATTAATTTTAATCTTATACAGAATGTATGGGCTAAAGGAACAGATTCTTGTAAATGTTCTCTGAGCCACTCGTTGAACTCTTAAAGTGACAGTAACCTTTATTAGTGTTTCTTATTCAAATGAATGTAAACACAATGTTATTCCTTATAAATTATACACATTATTTCAAACAATGAAAGCTCATATCATTATTATTTGTGTAATTTCATAATATAATATGAATTAATATAATGTAGAATTTAAGTAAAATTTGGATTAAAATAATGATGACAAATTATTAAAATATAAATACTCATCTTCATCTGATCAGTTTGATTATAGCTCACTATTTCTGAAAGCTTATTTGTGATCTTTTCTTATAGACAAACTCTTATTATATATACTTTGAGCATTTATATTGTGTATTAAAGAACTTTATTTTCATGAGAAATTATAATGAGCATTTTGCTCAACATTTTTCAGAAGATAAACAAATTTCTGTAATATTTTGTCATTTAAGTGTTATAATATTGAATTTTGAACCTCATATCATATTTCGAACAGAACAGTGAGATAACCATATCGTCCCATCACTAGTGTCTAACGAAAACATAAAACAAGGATTCAATAATGATGGGGATATGCTTAAATGTACATTTTAGAAGTCATATAAATGAGCAAACATGTCACAGTAACCTCAATAACATGGATACATCGCCATCAGTTAACACATGAGTAATGTTCGATTCATTCAAGCAATATAAGCTTCAATAGCCCTACCAGACAACATATCCAGCATTATAGCAGATCAACAACTTTATCAAACAGATAAACATGATGTCCTGAACTGCGTAATTAGTTTCTCCAGCTGTTTCTTCATTCACATGTGTGCGGACATGACATAATAACGCAAGGATGATTGACATAATCCAGAGATTTCATGCCAAAAATCAATTTGACCAATATGTATCGGGGTAAGAACATTGTTTTCAACACTGATTGTTTATGTACTCAATCAATAACGGCAATTTCTAATATGATGCAGCTTTATTAAATGATTAGCTCTTAACATCACCACACAACAACAAGTGGCAACAAAAAACGACAATAATAGCAAGAAATAAGCCAATAGCACTAACTGTGTAATCTATTCATGTTGCAAAGCTGTTTCTTTCGACTCTTTTAGGCTAGTTGGGGGAACATTTTGGTGAATAATGTGGTTTAACATGTGTTTTTATGTAGATGCAAATTAATTTATATTTCATATAATCTGTGACTCAAAAACCTCCATAAACTGGATAAAATACTATTTAATTTTAGTGTTATGAAACACACTTCTGCAGTCTTTCTGTTTCTCTGCCATAAAGTTCCAGTTTTCAGCACTCAGTTTTTATTCCATAAACATGCTGAAATAACATTTTCATTCAGTTTCTAACAGTTTCTCTCAGTAAGTCGATCCGCTGCAGAGCTCGTGATTAGAGACTGAAGATCAAAACACAGTAAATATTAAATTAGTCCTGCAGTTCGGCGGTTCAGCTCGTAATGCTCAGCAGATGTTTGGGAGCGACACGGCTTCTCTGAGACAGATAAAACAAGAACAGCAAAATAAACAATGTCAAATGTGTCTGAATGTTTGTGTGCTGTTGGAGAATCTGATGAACACTCCTGAGAAATCTCTGTCTGATGATGTTAGTTTAATGATCTTTCTCAATCGCTGCTTTAACAGCATTTTCTCTCAACTAAACTAAAAACAGGAGACTGATGAATATTTTACAATGACGCGACTGACGTTCTGAATTTAAAACGGAAATGATTATCCTTTATTTATTTCACAGTCCTTGCTTTGTTGCCCCTCTTAATTAAAGGAATATTCCAGGTTCAGTACAAGTTCAATCAACAGCATTTGTGGCATAATGTTAATTAATTTCGACTTGTTCCTCCTCTTCTTTAAATGTGTGTTCCAGTGAGACACTTCCAATGCAAGTCAATGGGGTTTAATGTGTGTGTGTGTGTGTGTGTGTGTGTGTGTGTGTGACACTTCCAATGCAAGTCAATGGGGTTTAATCTGTACACATTAAAATACTGTTTCACAAGTATAGACACATAAACAATATGTGTGTTAACATGATTTTACTGTCATTAAATCACGCACTGACCACATCTGTGGAAACATAATTGAATAATAATAATTTATATTTAATTTAATAAATGATAATTTAACAACTTCATTACCATGATGATATAATATCAACAAACCTTAAATTGACAGTAAAAATGATGATTTAAACAAAGTTACAGCTCAAATAATACACAAGTTTAACAGAAGAATTAATTTGATCAAATTATAAACTTCACATTTCTGTCTTTAAATTCACTTCCATTGTAAGTGTCCCGCTGGAACACAAATGTGTGCTTTTATTAAAGAAAAGGAAGAACGAGTAAAAATCATTTTTGTGCTATTCAACATTATGCCACAAATGCTGCTGATTGAGCTTCACTTGTATTGAACCCGGAATATTCCTTTAAACTTGCTGTAGTGAAATATTCTGCTTATACACCAGGGGATTTTTATACAGAATTTCTGTTTCAGTTTCTCACATGTGTTGTGATATTAACTGTGAGTCTTGCTGTAAACCTTTGTTCACTTGATCCAAACTATAGTTTGATTCATCCTCTGCCCACACTTAACTGCACTGAACTGATCCGAACTGATCCAAACTGATCTGATCTAAACTGATCCGAACTGATCTGATCTGAACTGATCTGATCTGAATTGATCTGATCTGAACAGATCTAAACTGATCTGATCTGAACTGATCTGATCTGAACTGATCTGAACTGATCTGATCTGATCTGAACTGATCTGATCTGATCTAAACTGATCTGAACTGATCTAAACTGACCTAAACTGATCTGATCTGAACTGATCTAAACTGATCTGATCTAAACTGAACTGATCTGAACTGATCTAAACTGATCTGATCTGAACTGATCTAAACTGATCTAAACTGATCTGATCTAAACTGAACTGATCTGATCTGAACTGAGCCGAACTGATCTGATCTGAACTGATCTGATCTGATCTAAACTGATCTGATCTGATCTAAACTGACCTAAACTGATCTGATCTAAACTGAACTGATCTGAACTGATCTGATCCGAACTGATCCAAACTGATCTAAACTGACCTAAACTGATCTGATCTAAACTGAACTGATCCGAACTGATCTGATCTGAACTGATCTGATATGAACTGATCTGATCTGAACTGATCTAAGCTGATCTGATCTGATCCGAACTGATCTGATCTAAACTGATCTGAACTGATCTGATATGAACTGATCTAAGCTGATCTGATCTGATCTGAACTGATCTGATCTAAACTGATCTGAACTGAACTGATCTGAACTGATCCGATCTCAACTGGCCTGATCTGAACTGATCTAAACTGATCTGATATGAACTGATCTAAACTGATCTAAACTGAACTGATCCGAACTGATCTGATCTGATCTGATATGAACTGATCTAAACTGATCTGAACTGATCTGATATGAACTGATCTAAACTGATCTGATCTGATCTGATATGAACTGATCTAAACTGATCTGATCTGATCTGATATGAACTGATCTAAACTGATCTGATCTGATCTGATATGAACTGATCTAAACTGATCTGATCTGATCTGATATGAACTGATCTAAACTGATCTGAACTGATCTGATCTAAACTGACCTAAACTGATCTGATCTAAACTGAACTGATCTGAACTGATCTGATCTGAACTGATCTGATCCGAACTGATCCAAACTGATCTAAACTGACCTAAACTGATCTGATATAAACTGAACTGATCCGAACTGATCTGATCTGATCTGAACTGATCTGATATGAACTGATCTGATCTGATCT
>JAVLUX010000062.1:185000-237500 GCA_032164185.1 Moxostoma hubbsi
TGCCCAGCGCCAATGCCCAATGACTCTAATGTGTGTGCAGATACTTCACGCATGTAAGGTACCCCAAAAGTAATGAAAACCTTGAAAATAATAATAATAATAATAATAATAATAATAATAATAATAATAAATATAGCTGCAAGCAGTGATGACGGTTCCAAGCACCATCAGTTTCCACCCAGTGGTTTTCGGAAACCAAGGCAAGGTGAACACATGCATTTCGCATTTGACATGTATTTGGATTTAACATATCGCAATTTGGGTAAATATAAGAGAACTATTTTAAATTCTGTTGTAAGAGCCACACTTCCTGCTAAGAGCCAACTTTTACAGCTTGATGAGAACAATGTATGTAGAAAGATTTGTGACCGTAGAACAAACTGACCCCACCACTTTTGTCAAAAGGTGGCGTTACAGAGCTTCCCAGGCCACGCCCAAGTGTACATTTTGCCCAGGCCTAATGGCCAGTGTCCCATATTTGGTACCTGTAAAACAGATTTATAAGAGTCATGCTGAACTTTCATTCAGATGAACAGGCACTGCAGGGATCACGTCAAGTCCTTCTACAAAATAAGGGGCATTGCTCAGCAAAATAATAAATGGTGAACATAAAACGTGACGTATTATAAATACATTAATATATAACTAAATATTAATAACATAAACCAAATTTTACACACTTTAAAATAGAAAAAAAGTCATTATTTTAATACATTAACAGGAGTAAAAACCAGCAAAGCCAAAACAAGTGTGATTATTATACACCTTGTGTATTTTTTTTATTTATTTATAGCCTTCTTTACCTACTTTGTACACTTAAAACTATATAAACATTTGTTTAACGCTTATTGGTTATTTTTGTTGTAAATGGTCTTGTCCTTATTTCAGCAATATACATATGTGGAAAAAAATAATAAAATAGTGATATATATACATGTATTCTAATTCTTATATTTTTGGACTATATCCAATTTATTATAATGTTATAGTTGATGCATGTTTATTTGTTTGAAAATTCACCTTATACAGTATTGTCTTTTAAGTTTGATCATTTGTGTTTAAATGTTCAGAGACTGTTCTCCTAGACATTTGTGTATTCCAAATAGCAGAAAATATACAGAAATTAAATATTTAGTCCCCTTTTGTAAAATACCACTGTACAAGTTCATTTTAATTAATTCTAGCCTGCATTATTTTTTTTTTTTTTTGCATATTTACAACGATAAGAATATATGGACAAAACAGAGGCAAACAATATAGTTTGTACAATACAAAATATTAGAAAGAGCAAAAAATTTAAATTCATATAAAAATTAAGAAATTAAAGATAAAATAAAAATAAAATAAAGGGCAGGGTTAGGGTTAGGGGTTAGCCTGAAGCCTCAAAACAAATTTTACAGACAAATCCAGGATTTTGCATCCTCAAACTTGAAAGGAATCAATATAAACCTTGAGATCAGTGTTACAGATTTATATATATATATATATATATATATATATATATATATATATATATATATACACTACCGTTCAAAAGTTTGGGGTCACTTACTCATTCTTTATTTATTTATTTATTTCACATTTTAGAATAATAGTAGTCAGCAAAACTATGGAATAATAGAAATGGAAATATGGGAATTATTTTGTGACCAAAAAATCCAAAATAAATCCAAAACTATGTAATATTTTAGCATCTTCAAAGTAGTCACCCTTTGCCTAGATTTTGCAGACATGTACTCATGACATTTTCTCAACCAACTTCTTGAGGAATCACCCCGGGATGCTTTTTAAACAGTATTGAAGGAGTTCCCATCTATGTTGGGCACTTATTGGCTTCTTTTCTTCATATTTTGATCCAAGTCATCCATTTCAAAAACTTTTTTTTTTTTTTAGGAAATTTTAGATTTGTAATTAAATAAATGTATATGTTTTGGCAGAATAATATTTTGTCTACAAAGTTAATTTCAAACTTTTAAGCATACACCTTCAGATCAAAAGATTTTTAAGATCATGAGAAACATTTCAGACAAGTGACCCCAAACTTTTGAACGGTAGTGTATATATGTGTGTATGTATGTATATGTGTATATGTGTATACAAATTAAGGACATAATTCTTGTTCTCTGAAGTAGATATATTTTCTAAACTGAGTAAATCTTCACATGGAAGAGTTTCTTCTATGGAGCCTTTTCACACGTTCACGAAGCGGAAGTTGTCATCGTTGGGTAAACTTGAATGGCGGGGAATGGGGGACAACAATCCCTGTATGAATTTGGTTTTGGTGATTTCTTTTGCAAAATTGTCAGAACGTTATACAAAAATGGAAACTGCTCAATTAATCTGAAATCTGGCACTTCTCCAAGGTTTAATGTATTTAGAGGGGTTCGCCAGGGTTGCCCGATATCGCCTTATTTGTTCTTGTTGGCCGCTCAACTCCTTACTACTTCCCTGTTGAATAGTCAATTACAAGTGATTAATATAGCAGATAAACACATTATTATAACTCAATTAGCTGATGATACCACACTCTTTCTAAAAAACGATTTGCAGATCCCTATTGCTCTTGATCTTATCAAAGTGTTCTCAAAAGCTTCTGGTCTTTCTCTGAATTTAGATAAATGTGAACTATTTCCCTTAAAGTCTTGTTCTGCCCCATTCCTGCACAATATTCCTATTAAATCTCAAGTGAATTATTTGGGTGTTACAGTTTGTAAAGATGTCAATGCGAGAAAAAAATTGAACTTTGATCCAGTAATTACTAAAGCTAAAAAAATTTAAATTTCTGGCTCCAAAGAGACTTGTCTCTACGAGGAAGGGCTCTCCTCGCTAAAGCGGAAGGTATTTCTAGAATGACCTACCCTGCTCTTTCTCTGCATGTGGACAAGACAATTTGTGTAAAGGTTGATAGAATGCTTTTTGATTTTTTATGGAAACACAAGAGACATTACATAAAAAAGTCTGTTGTTATAAATAGCTTTGAACATGGCGGTTTTAACTTTATTGATTTTGCTTCTTTAAACAATACGTTTAAAATCAATTGGTTGAGGCAGTTCTTGTATGATTCTGATTCAATATGGAATACTATTCCCAATCATATCTTTTCTAAAGTTGGTGGTCTCCCCTTTCTGTTAGTATGTAATTATAATATCTCTAAATTGCCTATCAAATTGTCAAATTTCCATAAGCAGGTGCTTTTGGCCTGGCATTTGATTTACAAACATAATTTTAGTCCCCACAGGTATTTTATTTGGAATAACCATGATATCCGATATAAAAATAAAACACTTTTCTTTTCAGATTGGTTTAATAATAATATTATTTTGGTCTCTCAACTTATAAATTCAAATGGTCTTTTGTTTTCTTATTCAGAATTCTTAACTAAATATTGTATTCCTGTCACCCCACGAGACTTTGCCATAGTGATGGATGCCATCCCTAGTGGAGCTATTGCACTTTTAAAAAACTCTACTGATTCTTTACTCTCTTCTACCTCTTGGATACATCCTTGTGAGACCGCAATAGGGAAGATCTGTTTTTTTATCTAGTCCCTCTCTTAGGAATAGAAAGATTAGACAATTTTTTCAGAATGATATTATTACTGTCCCTTCTGTAGTATCATATTGGAGTAACTGTTTTAATGATATTCCTTGGAAGAAAGTGTGGTCTCTATCCAACAAATATTTAATCACTAATAAGGTTAAAGAGGTATCATTCAAGTTGTTGCATCGATTTTACCCAGTCAATTTGTATATAAAAAAAATGTTTCCTGAGTTGGATCCTCTTTGCCCCTTTTGTGGAGTGGAAGAAGAGTCTGTACCTCACCTTTTTTGGGATTGTGTTCATGTAGCTACTTTTTGGAAGAAATTTTGTCTGTTTGTACGTGCTTCTTTATTAGAAAAGTTTTCTTTGGTTTTTAAGGATGTCTTATTTGGACTTTATAACTCTGACAAGAATCTAAAAGACAAGTACTTTCTTATAAATCTGTTTATTTTTCTAGCCAAGTTTTTTGTATACAAGTGTACATTTTTGTCTATCAAACCTCTTTTTGTTATTTTTTGCAAAGACCTTAATTGTTACTTGGGTACTATCTCTTCTTCCAACAATGCCAAAGCTTTAAAGTCTGTTACATTGTGCATAACGTATAATATTTATGCTTTTTTAAAATGAAAACCAAAAGGGACTCAAGGCGTTTCTTTCTCTTGAATTTATTTAAAATTTATATGTTACCCCTGGCTCAATTTATTATTTATTTTTGTCTGTTTATTTTACTTGTTTTTTTATTTATTTAATTTGCTTTCATTGACTCTTTGTCTACTGTTTATATGTAGTTGTGACTATGTATTTGCGTTTATATCTGTTCAATAAAAAAAAAAAAAGTTTTATTGAAAAAAAAAAAAAAAAAAAAGGGAATGGGGGACAACAGTAAATGTAATTTTTGCTTAGCCGTTTGTTCCAACAACAAAAGAAAGAAAAATCAGCGATGACCCTTTCACAGCTTTATAAAAGCAGATAAATATACAGCACTTATAACATCAGTAAGAAGAGAGAAACAGGACAAATGTTCAGTCACTCCCTCATCGCATCTGTGAAAACTGATTTTTAAAACGTATTCCAGGATAATATGATGCAAAGCACAATGTTAGAAATGTACACGAATATTTTTAAAATGAGAAATATAAAAAACATTTACGTTGTTAAAGAAAGCGGAAACGCGTCATAACAGGTCTGTGAAAAGGGTGTTTTTCTTCCAGCGGAACTCATGTGAGGCGTTTCTTGGTTCCGTCCGGAATGAAAACACAGCTGCAACACACCGCAGCTCGTGTTTGTTCCACGCGTGAGAGAAGGACGGAGATCAAGAGAACCGTTTGATGAGCTCACTTCATTAGAGTTATTGATCGAGTTCGGCTGCTGTTCTTCATAATTCAGATCAATTGTCTGAGTAAGTTACACTTTTCAGGAATGTGTGTGTGTGTGAGAGAGTTTGTGTGTGTGTAAGAGGGAGAGAGTTTGAGAGTGTGTGTGTGAAAGAGTTTGAGAGTTTGAGTGTGTGTGTGTGTGTGTGTGTGTGTGTGTGTGTGTTGTGAGAGAGTTTGTGAGTGTGTGTGTGTGTGTTATGAGAGAGTTTGTGAGTGTGTGTGTGTGTGTGTGTGTGTTGTGAGAGAGTTTGTGTGTGTGTTTGTGTGTTGTGTGTGTGAGAGAGAGAGAGTGTGTATGTGTGTGTATGTGTGTATATATATATATATATATATATATATATATGTATATATATGTGTGTGTGTGTGTGTGTGTGTGTGTGTGTGTGTGTGTGTGTGTGTTTTTCATCTGTGTGAACAGCAGGTGTGTGTTGTACTTGTGCTGTTCATTACAGGATCATCAGCTGATCTTCAGGATGGTGTTCTTCACGTGTAACGCCTGCGGAGAGTCGTTGAAGAAAGCTCAAGTGGAGAAACACGTGCTGAAGTGTCGTGGATGTCAGGTGTTGTCCTGCATCGACTGCGGGAAAGATTTCGGGTAAGATGTGCAGATGTGCTGTGTGTGTGCAGATGTGCTGTGCGTGTGCAGATGTGCAGATGTGCTGTGTGTGTGCAGATGTGCTGTGCGTGTGCAGATGTGCTGTGTGTGTGCAGATGTGCTGTGTGTGTGCAGATGTGCGTGTGCAGATGTGCTGTGCGTGTGCAGATGTGGAGATGTGCTGTGCGTGTGCAGATGTGCAGATGTGCTGTGCGTGTGCAGATGTGGAGATGTGCTGTGCGTGTGCAGATGTGCTGTGCGTGTGCAGATGCGCTGTGCGTGTGCAGATGCGCTGTGCGTGCAGATGTGCTGTGCATGTGCAGATGTGCAGTGCGTGTGTGTGCAGATGTGCGGTGCGTGTGTGTGCAGATGTGCTGTGCGTGCGTGTGCAGTTGTGCTGTGCGTGTGCAGATGTGCAGATGTGCTGTGTGTGTGCAGATGTGCTGTGCGTGTGCAGATGTGCTGTGCGTGTGCAGATGTGCTGTGCGTGTGCAGATGTGCTGTGCATGCGCGTGCAGATGTGCTGTGCGCGTGCAGGTGTGTGTGTGCAGATGTGCTGTGTGTGTGCAGATGTGCTGTGTGTGTGCAGATGTGCAGATGTGCTGTGTGTGTGTGTGCAGATGTGCTGTGCGTGTGCAGATGTGCTGTGCGTGTGCAGATGTGCTGTGCGTGTGCAGATGTGCTGTGCGTGCGTGTGCAGATGTGCTGTGCGTGCGTGTGCAGATGTGCTGTACGTGCGTGTGCAGATGTGTGTGTGCAGATGTGCTGTGTGTGTGCGGATGTGCTGTGTGCGTGTGCAGATGTGCTGTGTGTGTGTGCGTGTGCAGATGTGCTGTGCGTGTGTGTGTGTGTGCAGATGTGCTGTGCGTGTGCAGATGTGCTGTGCGTGTGTGTGCAGATGTGCTGTGCGTGCGTGTGCAGATGTGTGTGTGCAGATGTGTGTGTGCAGATGTGCTGTGTGTGTGTGCAGATGTGCTGTGTGTGTGCGTGTGCAGATGTGCTGTGTGTGTGTGCGTGTGCAGATGTGCTGTGTGTGTGCAGATGTGCTGTGCGTGTGCAGATGTGCTGTGTGTGTGCAGATGTGCTGATGTGCTGTGCGTGTGTGTGCAGATGTGCTGTGCGTGCATGTGCAGATGTACTGTGCGTGTGCAGATGTGATGTGCGTGTGCAGATGTGCTGTGTGTGTGCAGATGTGCTGTGCGCGTGCAGATGTGCTGTGTGTGTGTGTGTGTGTGTGTTTGCAGGTGTGCGTGTGCAGATGTGTTGAGTGTGACTGATATAGTGCTGTTTGTTCACAGGGGCGACGATTACAAGAACCACAACAAATGCATCAGTGAAGATCAGAAATACGGAGGGAAAGATTTCCAGGCGAAAGCCAATAAAGGCGACGTGAAGCAGCAGCAATGGATTCAGGTGAAGCAGCGCTGAACGTTTATACATTCAGTCTGATTCTGTCGCTTCTTCAGTTGGAAATGACTCCCTGTTTCTGCTGTTCTTCTGCAGAGGATCCAGGAGGCCATGAACAGACCCGGCGTTGAGTCCCGCCTGCGTCAGGTTCTGGATCAGGTCAGCTCGTACGATAACGTGCCCAGGAAGAGGGCAAAGTTTCAGGTGAACATGTCTCACGTGATGGTGCTGCTGCAGTCTGTTGTGTGCTGCTTTATAATCATCTGTTTCCTTCACATGATGCAGAATTGGATGAAGAACAGTCTGAAGATACACAACCTGAGTTTAGTGGAGCAGGTGTGGGAGATCTTCTCATCCGCCGCCAACAGCGTAAGTGTGTGAAGATCTTCGGTGTCCATTAACATTCAGTCGAGCGACTCCGAACCAGAGGAATGTGATGGAGCACTCATTTCCTGGGATGCACCTGCATGCTTATGTTGTTAAATTGCAGGATTTTGTGCTTTAATAATCCCACTGAACCGTTTAAACAACTGCTAATCCAAAAGTGTGATGCTAGCATCAAAATAAAAGCTCGATTGAACTTGCGACAGAAATGTATCACTTGGGGCTGAAACGATTACTTTCCACAGAACAGTTCATTGTGAACGCAACTCTGCGGCCTCTCCGCCTTTTTCCTGGAGGTCTTACTGGGAAAACGGATGTGGTTGGGACTTCCGCCGGAAGTCATTATAGACCATATTTACAGCTGTTATAAGAGAGTTTCAGACGATCCCATCGCGAACGGTCGGCACTAAATATAGACATAAAGAGGTGCAAAATGTTTTGAGATTGCATCATAAAAACACATACAGAGATAGTCAAAATCCACGTCGCATTTGAGGTTTAAAACGGCATCCTGAAGCGTCCCGGACAATGGCGAAGCTCTCTCACCTGTCAATCACCCGCCGAACAAATGTTTCAACTTGCGTGTGGATTTAAAAGCAAATAACCGTCCGATCGGACATCTTGAAAAAGTGATCACACGCCCGTTCCAGAAGTTCACAGCTCACGCACATGATGACACACACACACACGTGATGCTGAAGTAACACAAGTACTCCACTAATACAATCAATCATGATGCTCGATGTGTTTCTGCTTCGGTTCAATCTCAACTGCATCGCCGGTTGGTTCGTTTTCTTTCTTTCTTTGCAGTTGTTTATTGTTCAGTGCTGATTTAATGATTCATGCATGTACAGTGAATGGAGGAACGGCGCAACAACAGCTGTTTAACGGATGTAACACACTTATTTTTCACTAAGCATCACGGGACGTTGGAAAAAATCATCTGTGATTTAAATCATAAAGCGGTACAAAAACACCTGGAACCATGACTTATATTTCAGTGATTATTATCATCATTATAATTATTATTTTGGAAAAACAAGCCAAAAAAAGACCGATCGGAAAGCGTGTATAATGGGCGCAGACTCTCTCTCCTATATTTTCACTTCGAATCATCTTTAACTCCCAAAAACAAACTCTCTTCTTAACAGAGCTGCGTATTGCCGATGCACGTGACCGTATCTTATGATTCAATACGTCGCGTTATTAATGCAGCTACAGCAAACCGTCACGAGGGACGGGTATCCCGTGCCAGAGGGGCATCAGTCGGGTGCGGAGATATGCCATTTTCAGAGTTTATGGTGCAGTTCTTCATTATTTGAGTTTGAATAAAGGATGCATTAGACATATAACAGCAGCTTGTTTGATTTTAGATGCTCTGACATGCAGAATGCCGGATCCGACTCGGCGTTATTCCACGATGACGGCGCTTCTGTATTTCCTTGTTTGTAATTCCCTCATACTCTGAACATCAGCTGAAGCTGTTTGGGAAGTTCAGAGGTCATCATCAGTCAGTCGTGAACTGCAGCGCTGCTCTCACACGTCATCATTACAGTTTAATCTCATGTTACCTTAAATCACATCAAACCACTATTCCACAATTAACATTATCCTGTTTGTTGCTTCTGGTTTTGTCAATGTCATTTAGAGCTATTTTTAATGGATGATTTCATCCTCGTTTAATGATTAACCACAGAGTAATCGGCAAGAGCCGGCGATTAATCGTTAGATTAGTCGATTATCAAATTAATCGTTAGTTGTAGTTTCTAATAATAATGATGATTATACTAATTTATTAATAATATATTATTATTGTTATTATTATTATTATTATTATTATTATTATTGTAGATTATCAGTTCAGTCTGTGGAAAGACAGGCCGGTTCTGAAAGCGTTTCTTCTTTGTAGATTATTGTGCTAGTTGCTGAAATATCACAAACACAATATACATTATCACACGTGTCACTAGGCCGACAGCACTTCATGTTCTCTAGAATAATCTGGTTTAATAACGTGTTAAGCACATTTGATCAATAATTGTGATTGATTGTTCAGGACGGCAGCCATCAAACAAACGGTGAACCAGACGGATCCGCTGAGAGTCAAACTAACCTCAAGAACGGAGCTGACGCCGAGCAGAACGGAGAAAACGGCAAGAGCAAACGAGAGAAGAAGCACAAACGAGAGAACGAAATCTCCGAGCCGAACGGAGAAAACGACAAGAGCAAACAAAGCAGAAAAAAGAGAAAACGAGAAGAGAACGGAGAGAAGATGAGCAAGAAATCAAAACAAGAGGAGGTTGACCAATCAGAGAGTCTAAACCCTGAGGGGGAGGAGTCAGTGAATCAGGAGGCGGAGTCTGAATCGAACTCTAGAGGTATTTCCTACTTTAATAATATGCAGTTGTGGTGACACTGATGTTAATGAGAGATTTAATCAGTGATGTATTCATGTACGGACTGTCATTATTATATTAAATATGTCTGTTTAAATCATTGAAACACTCTTTAATGGTGTACAGTTTGTTCTGGAGTTTATTTGTGCACATTTGATGTTATAATGTCAGAGGAATGACCGGTTATAGACGTGTTATTACCGCATCATGGTTTGTCTGTCACAGGGAAGTTTAATTGGAAAGGGACGATAAAAGCGGTTTTAAGAGACGCGCCTGATGAAGGACTCGCTGTCAAAAAACTCCGTAAGAAGGTGAGTTGAACTTTAAGAGGACAGGAAATGTATTGATGAATGGCAGATATCGAACACTAACCCGCACCGTCCTTCTGTTGATCTGACAGATATTAGCAGCGTATTATTCCTTCAGCGGAGACTCGAACTTCAGATCAGAAGAAGAGCTGCTCTCTCTGTTCAACAAGAAGATCAACAACAACCCAAAGATTAAAGTTCTCAAAGATAAAGTCCGACTGGTCAAATGAGCTCATTGCATCTCACTGTAATAATCACTGATCAGTCACATCTGCCGACCGTTCAATCACTGATCAATCACATCTGCCGACCGTTCAGTCATTGTTACTCTCTTGATTTACAGCTGTTCAGTCCAGAACATTAATTAGCAATTAAAGGTCCAATGAAATTCTGTGATTCTGTTTGATGTTTTTTCTTAATTCTGTGATTTTAAAGTCTAATAAAATTTTATCATAATAAACTGTCTAATAAAATGAATTGATTTTAATCTGAAGAATATATATATATTTCATCATATCATTTGTATAGACGGAGTTCATCACGGATCTTCACCGCATCATCCAAAACACAAAACTGCAGTTTTATTCCGTGTAACCGCACCCTTGAGATACTGATTATTATTATTACTATTTAATCATCATTTAATGTGACATTTTACTGCACTTGTAATATATTTCTGGTGCAGTTCTTTCAAGTGTCTTGTTAAATTGAGCTTTTGACTGGTGAAAGTTTGCATCGGAGTCGCTGGCCTTTAGGGGTGGCAGAGTTGAGTTGGGGGGGGGGGGGGGGTGCAGAAGGGGCATTTCTAGAACATGGGCATGTTCGGGGGGGGGCTCTCTAACACTTCTGAGGAACAGTCACCAAACTTTGTACACATATAGATCTCATCAAGCCGGACAACTTTCACGCTCAGTCACAGGTTCTGCCCAGAAGGAAGTCGGCCATTTTGGATTGTTTGACAAAGGCATGCTGAGGAATTTGAAACTCCTGCCAGGGATTTAATGTTGCAGGCACCAAATGTGGGCGACATCATGCCAAGACAATGATGATGCTAAATTGCGGAGGGATTTCTGATATATTGAACAGTGTTGCCATGGAGAAGCGGCGAAAAAACAAAAAAATGGAATAAGGAAAAGTCTCATATCTTTTGCGTGGGGAAAATTAAAAACATCCAAATTGATCATAGCGCCACCAACTGGCGGAAGGAAGTTTAACAGACGTTGAAAAATCCCTGTTATGTTCGCCTGAATTGCTTAAAAAATACAGATTAATGTCAAGGCATTGCACATTTTAAATTCTGAAGGGTTTCTTGATATCTTAAATACTGTTGGCATGGCAACGTATTAAATGTCTTAATTCCTTTTTGTGCATATTCACATGTTTTGAAGTATGTGGCATAATTTAATTTTAAAGTTTAATATTAATAAACATATTACATTTTATATAAATAAAATACAGTAAAAATATCAACTGTACCAAAAATATCAGGAAAACCCCTGTCTAATCCACTGTGTATTAATTCTCGGAGTGGCAAATATTCTCCACAATATAACAACTGCATATATATTTATATACTCTTATTTTTTATTGTATGTGAATTCTATATTGTGTGTATTTTTTTTACTTTACATTGTATATAGTACTATGTTGTGTAATTATGTGTACATTTATAATAATAATAATATAATAACCTTTATTTTCTATAGCGCCTTTAAATGTACATCTCAAAGCGCTGTACAAAAACAATTAAAATGGCAAAGATTCAACACACAAAGAGACATAATACACAGTAAAATAAAATAACCATAAAAGACAATAAATCAATTAAAAGCTAACCTAAAAAAATGAGTTTTAAGCTGAGATTTAAAGATTCCAAAAGATTTGGCTTGCCTGATCTCAATCGGTAGAGAGTTCCAAAGTTTTGGAGCTAATGAAGAAAAAGCCCCATCTCCCATTAATCTCAAACGGGTTGAGGGAACAGTTAAAAGACCAGTATCCGAAGAACGAAGATCACGTTTTGGAGTATATGGAGTTAAAAGCTCGGTCAAATATTGAGGTGCCAATTCATGCAGTGCCTTGTAAGTAAGCATCAAAATTTTGAAATCCACCCTAAACCTAATGGGAAGCCAGTGCAAAGACTCCAAAACGGGAGTAATATGGTCTCGTATGTTAGTTCTTGTAAGGATTCTGGCAGCCGAATTTTGTAACACCTGCATTCTGTTTAAGGTTGCTTTTGACACGCCAGCTAACAAGGTATTACAGTAATCAATACGAGAAAACACAAAAGTGTTTATCAATCTCTCAGCAACAGTAAACGACAGCATTGGACGCAATCTGGCAATATTTCTAAGATGGAAAAATGAGATTTTAACAGTATTCAAAACATGTGGCTCAAACGTTAGATTGGCATCAAAAATTACTCCCAAATTCCTCAACTTAGATTGAAACTCCACAGTAGAGCCATCAAGAGCTAGAGTGACCGGCTCTACTTTGCGTAGTTGGTGGGGTGAACCAACAAGCATAATCTCAGTCTTTTCACTGTTAGGACAAAGAAAATTATCAGTCATCCATTCCTTCATCTTAGAAATACACTCAGAAAGAAAATTAACAGGCACAATTTCATTAGGTCTAAAATGAATGTAGATCTGGGTATCATCTGCATAGAAATGAAAATTTAGACCAAGTGATCTCAAAAGCTGGCCAAAAGGATAAACATAAATATTAAAAAGAAGAGGGCCCAAAATTGACCCCTGAGGGACGCCAGACTGCACAACATTAACCTCAGATCTAAATCCATCCATCGCAACGAACTGCTTCCGTTCAAAGAGGTAGGACTTAAACCAATTAAGAACAGTATTTGAAACCCCAAAAACAGTTTCAAGATGAGTAATTAAAATTGAGTGATCAACAGTGTCAAAAGCGGCACTGAGATCAAGTAGGATCAAAACAGAAAGACAGCCAGAATCTGAAGCAATTAACAGGTCATTGGTGACCCTAACCAGAGCTGTTTCTGTACTATGTAATTTACGAAAACCTGATTGCAGAGGCTCAAAGAGATTATTCTCAGTTAAGTGAGAAATCAACTGAGAAGCAACCAATAGTTCCAAGAGTTTAGCAAAAAAAGGGAGATTAGATATGGGACGAAAATTAGTGAAGTTCTCACAGTCAATATTTGACTTTTTAGGCACCGGTGTAATTGCAGCAGTTTTAAAAGTTTCCGGCACAACCCCAGTACACAGAGAGTCGTTTATAATGGTGCGTTCACGTGCTATGGTAAATATGATATTTTCCACTTGTGAACTGGTATTTACCAGTGTGTTGCGTTCAAGTGCTTTTGTTGTCGTAATGTGGTAAAAAGATGGAGATACACACACACACACACACACACACACACACAATTGCAATCTTGACATCGCAGCCTGTTCATTATGCTGCGTTCACACCAAACGCGAATAGAGCGTAATTTATCGCTATTTAGAGTTTTATTTATTTTTATAACGTGTATTCTCCGTGTAAATTCGTGCACCGGACCACGCCGTTTCGATTCAATACGAATGTACCGTTCCACCCCTAGCTAACAGTAGCAAAAAAGGTTTGGTTTTGTACAATGCTTACCATTCAACACTCTCGCGTTGCTCTCCGCCATTTTGAAAAGGTCAAAGGTTATCTCATCTCGGCAACTCGTGCATCAAAATATTCTACGAGTTGCCCAGTGGAAAATACCACATGAGGGGGTGTTCATGTGCATTTTCCACGTCGGCTTTTGGTATTTACCATAATTACCATAGCACGTGAACGCACCATCTATTATTAAGCACATTTCTGTGAAACTTGATAAATAAACATTAGCTAGCAATGCTGTGTACACCTTTGCCAATGTAGTCGCTTGTGAAAAATCCACCTAAAGTAATGTTGTGTAGCTTCCTGTTTACATGAGCGTGAGGGCTGTTTGCAGTTGGACTTTCTGGTTAGTCTGCAAACCTTTGTAGTGACTATTAAGTGTATGGTTTTGTGAAGAACACTGTTGGCTACCAATTGGAAACTGACGATTACAGCGTTCAATAAAAGTCTGCACCTGTTTCATCAATGATGTGTATGTACAACGTGTTTTTGCAGCGGTTGAGTTTTCTAACCAATCGCTAACATGTCCGTTGAGCAATGAAACGGCAATGGCCAATCAGAGCCGCTTAGATTAGTCCTCCGTCCTATCAGCATTAACATCTGTTCCTAATGCACAAGCTTTAACCCATCTGAATGCCCGGATGTTCGTGGTGGCACAGGGAAATTAACACTGAAGAAACATCACCTGACACTCGGACATAAGCTGTAGAACATGAGCAAAAAGCACTTTGTAATTATTTTGAATTAATTGCATATTGCACCGCTCGCTTTGAACATAAATGTTGAATACACTGCAAATGAGCAACACTACAAAACTCAAACGCTCCCGTTCTAATCAAGGCACAGACACGGTGTAAATAATTGATTTATTGTGCTGATTAGACAGCTTTGTTTTTAATGAGCGCATTGTGAGAGTGCAGAACAGTGTGCGGAGCGTCACTGAGCTCATCTCAAACCTGCAGTGATTGACAGCAGTCATTGTAATGGGAGAGTTTGACATGTTGCTCGATTTCTGTGTAAAATGTATTAAAACTATAATAGATATTATGGTTTATCCTCCTGAGACCCCACGTACACATGCAGGGATGTTATGTTGTGGCTACGTTATTTACAATGCATAAATATTTTAAACCAACTGATCTCAGTTCAGGAGACTCTGTGCTGTCAGTAAAGGGTTAAACTTTAAACATACAAAGTCATGTGACCAAACAACATGGCGCTGATCACAGCAGAGTTTGTCTTTGGGAGAAACAGCAATAAAGTTTATACATTGAATCCTGTTTGAGTCAAAAGATTCAAGACTCTATTTTCATCCGATATGACATTTTAAACATTTGAGCGATTTATCGCGAAACGTCACGCGATGTGCACTAATGTTCAATATCCTATATTTACTGTCATTATCACATTGAGAATAAATGTGTTCATCCAAAAACTGATAAATGTGTCTTTCAGTGGCTTTATATGGAGTTATGATGAAAATAACATGCATTTCAAACTGTTCTGAGACCAGTGCAGACAGACAGCACACTGGAGGTTAAGTCATTCACTAAATAGGGAGCAAGGGAGCATCCTATAGCTCTCCTATAACTGTTCTGAGACCAGTGCAGACAGACAGCACACTGGAGGTTAAGTCATGCACTAAATAGGGAGCAAGGGAGCATCCTATAGCTCTCTATGCAGTTAAGTGCGTTCACTCCTAAAATCTGATCAAAAGTTCAGTTTCAGGCTGCAGATGATGTTTGGACACTCAACATGTTTGACACACATGGGACGATGATCATCAGTACATAGATTCACCATTTATAATGGATCATTTTATTTGAACATGATTGACAGTGATTGGATGATGCTGGACATTACATTCAATCTGAATTAATTATGATCATTTATGATGTAACGTCTCAAAAACATGAATAATCGACACTCCTGGACACATCATAAATTATTTGATGAAAAAAATCTGTCTTTCTATATCTTCATATTATTTAAAATGTCACAACTGTTACATATGAGGACATCAATAACATTTCCTAATATATTATTAGGAAAAATATTTTATCTAAACAATAGACCACACACACACACACACACACACACACACACACACACACACACACACACACACACATTGTGACACACGCACACACATTGACACACACACACACACACACACACTGTGACACACGCACACACATTGACACACACACACATTGATACACACACATTGATACACACACACACATTGACACACACACACACACACACAGAGCAGTCTCACACATGTCTCAAGGAGAATAAAGTATAAAATCTAAATATTATGATTGTTTCACAAAAAAGGGTAACGCCCTGTATCTATACTGTGTGATTATATGGGTAGAAGAGACTCATCCAGGGGTAAATATCGGCCCTTGATGTAAAAGGTAATTTGTGACACTGGTTCGGGTCACAGATGTGTGTTACTGAGAATATGTCGTGTGTGTTCCAGCGTAACCCGGCCGTCTGTGGAGAGATTAGTTGTTTAAGGTGGAGGGGTGGGGGTGTAAGGGCTGAATTGGACTCTTGTGTGGGACATTCTTTCTCTCTCGGGGCAGAGTACAGTTGGCCCGCCACACAGAGGCTCCATACAGGTGCGAGCGCTCCGCGGGTCAGGACTCGGCACAGTCCGGTTTCCACGCGGAGAATGGAGCGCCTGTTAGTGTCCTGGACACACACACACACACACACACACACACACTGTGAAACACTCTGATAATCCGCTGTGTGGCACTGATCCTGTGCTTACATGTAATCATATCGGCCACACGGGGTTTTAGCGCAACCTAGCTCACGTTTGCAGGAATTAAAACACTGTTTTCTGCTTCAAACTTCAGCTAAGCCGTGTGCTTGTTTAATGCAGGGTTTGTTCACCTAATTTAAATTTTTATGTCATCATATACTCATCCTCACGCCATTCCAAACCTGTAAGACTTTCTTTCTTCAGTAGAACACAAAAGATGCAATTTTGAAGAATATTCAGTCCACTCTTTTTCCTATAGTGAAAGTGAATGAAGACAGTGGCAGTCAACCTCAGAATCACAAGAAAAGCAGCATAAATCTAGACCGTACAATCTGTGCATTATGTCTGAAGTATACTCGAGCGTTTCAAATCATCTTCATTTGAGTGTGCCACGTACATACGAGAGACTGAACTATTAATCTTCAGAAGTTTCGACACATAAAGATGTGTTTAATGTTTCAGACTGGAGTATCTCCTGCTCTGACGTACACATCCACTATTGATGTTGCCACCTTGTGCTGTTCTTCATTGGTGTTTGTCAACGGGGAGTGTTGCCACCTTGTGCTGTTCTTTGTTGGTGTTTCTGCCAACGGGGAGTGTTGCCACCTTGTGCTGTTCTTCGTTGGTGTTTATGCCAACGGGGAGTGTTGCCACCTTGTGCTGTTCTTTGTTGGTGTTTCTGCCAACGGGGAGTGTTGCCACCTTGTGCTGTTCTTCGTTGGTGTTTATGCCAACGGGGAGTGTTACCACCTTGTGCTGTTCTTCGTTGGTGTTTATGCCAACGGGGAGTGTTTCCACCTTGTGCTGTTCTTCGTTGGTGTTTATGCCAACGGGGAGTGTTGCCACCTTGTGCTGTTCTTCATTGGTGTTTATGTCAACGGGGAGTGTTGCCAACTTGTGCTGTTCTTCGTTGGTGTTTCTGCCAATGGGGAGTGTTGCCACCTTGTGCTGTTCTTCATTGGTGTTTATGTCAACGGGGAGTGTTGCCACCTTGTGCTGTTCTTCGCTGGTGTTTCTGCCAACGGGGAGTGTTGCCACCTTGTGCTGTTCTTCGCTGGTGTTTATGCCAATGGTCAGTGTTGCCACCTTGTCCTGTTCTTCACTGGTATTTATGCCAACGGTCAGTGTTGCCACCTTGTGCTGTTCTTCACTGGTGTTTATGCCAATGGTCAGTGTTGCCACCTCGTGCTGTTCTTTGCTGGCGTTTATGCCAACAGGCAGTGTTGCCAACTTGTGCTGTTCTTCGCTGGTGTTTCTGCCAACGGGCAGTGTTGCCACCTTGTGCTGTTCTTCGTTGGTGTTTCTGCCAACGGGGAGTGTTGCCACCTTGTGCTGTTCTTCGCTGGTGTTTATGTCAACGGGGAGTGTTGCCACCTTGTGCTGTTCTTCGCTGGTGTTTATGTCAACGGGGAGTGTTGCCAACTTGTGCTGTTCTTCGTTGGTGTTTGTCAACGGGGAGTGTTGCCACCTTGTGCTGTTCTTCGCTGGTGTTTCTGCCAACGGGGAGTGTTGCCACCTTGTGCTGTTCTTTGCTGGTGTTTATGCCAACGGGGAGTGTTGCCACCTTGTGCTGTTCTTCGCTGATGTTTATGCCAATGGTCAGCGTTGCCACCTTGTGCTGTTCTTCGTTGGTGTTTATGTCAACGGGGAGTGTTGCCACCTTGTGCTGTTCTTCGTTGGTGTTTCTGCCAACGGGGAGTGTTGCCACCTTGTGCTGTTCTTCGCTGGTGTTTATGCCAATGGTCAGTGTTGCCACCTTGTCCTGTTCTTCGCTGGTATTTATGCCAATGGTCAGTGTTGCCACCTTGTCCTGTTCTTCACTGGTATTTATGCCAATGGGGAGTGTTGCCACCTTGTGCTGTTCTTCACTGGTGTTTATGCCAATGGTCAGTGTTGCCACCTCGTGCTGTTCTTTGCTGGCGTTTATGCCAACGGGGAGTGTTGCCACCTTGTGCTGTTCTTCGCTGGTGTTTATGCCAATGGTCAGTGTTGCCACCTCGTGCTGTTCTTCGCTGGTGTTTATGCCAACGGGGAGTGTTGCCACCTTGTGCTGTTCTTCGCTGGTGTTTATGCCAACGGGGAGTGTTGCCACCTTGTGCTGTTCTTCGTTGGTGTTTATGCCAATGGGGAGTGTTGCCACCTCGTGCTGTTCTTCATCTGGTGTTTGACTATCTGTCAGGGGTGGGAACCACACGGTAACTGGCAATATAATATTATATCGATATCTGGTCACAATGCAACTATTGCAATTGTTTATTTTAGTTTCTCTTTCATCTTCATGTAGGACTTTCATATAATCTCCAAATGCATTGTTAAATTACTACAAACGTGCTGAAATAATTTGTGAATATAAACTATACTGACCCTGAAATAAGTCTTTTTACATTTGACTTTGAGCTTTTAATCATGAACAGCCTTCTGAGAGATGAACAATACTTTGTCCACTATACAAACATTAGGCTAAATTACAACCTACGATTAACTTCAATAAATTAAAACTGAAAGTACATCAATAAAGAATACTGTAACAATAAATAAAACTGAAAGTGTAAATTGTGCTGCCTCTTTTTTTTTTTGGACCTTTGAGGCCTATTTGGACTTGACAATGTTTGGAAATGACAAATGCGGAATTAAACTGACAAACCGAAATGTTGCCAAGACGGCTGTTGAACTGTCTCTGACGCATCCGCTTGCTGGAATACTTTTCTGTGTTTGTTGGTGATGTCAAAGGAGTTACAGTGGCATGCAAAAGTTTGGGCACCCCTGATCAAAGTGTCTGTAACTGTGAATAGCTAAGAGAGTTAAAGATGGGCCGATTTTCAAAAGGCATAAAGTTAAAGGTGACACATGTCTTTAATATTTTAAGCAATATTACTTTTTATTATTATCTTTTACAGTTTAAATTAACAAAAAAGGAAAAGGGCCGATGCAGAAGTTTGGGCACCCTGCATGGTCAGTATTTAGAAACACCCCCTTTTGCAAGTATCACATCTTGCAAACCATTTTGTAGCCAGCTAACCGTGCGTTCACACCAGAGGTGGCAAGAGCATCAAATCGACTGGAAGTCATTCATTTTCTATGGCAGCCAGTATCTCTCGGCGGCGAGTCTTGGGCGGTGTGGGTGTCTGGGGAAAGTTCATGTGCGGGCAACATTACGGTAATGAGCTGTGGCGCGGTTCGGCGGCAACCTATTGGAATATAGAAGTGCTCCACGCTAGTGAAGTCTACAGAACACAACCGTGTAAACTTTGGTTCCCACCAAACATTAGTTCCGAAGACTAAATGGAGGAGAAACTGATTATTGCCGTGGCGGGTTTTCCCGTAATATTTGATCTGTCCCTGTTTGCTTACAGGGATAAGTATCTGGAATTGTTGGTGTGCCAGGTGAGTTGATGAAGTGGATATTATGGTTTATATAATATTATATATAATATATTGCATGCTCAATTTGGCGCCATAGCATGCAAAACTGTGCTGCCTGATCAATTGGTTGTACAATCTGTAATAATATACAAAACAATAATTATATAAAATAAATAACATGCATAATAGGATAATATATTATCTATATTTAATATTTAGTATGTTATCTGTTTTCTATATACATCATAACTAATTATGCAGAACAGTTATCTTTTATAATTTAATCTGTTAACATTTTCAATCACTTCATGCTGTTGCAAACCTGTATGACTTTCTTATTTCAGTGGATATCAAAAGGAGATATTGGGGAGTTTCAGTCACCATTCACTTACACTGAATGAAAAACAAGGGACAGTGAATGGTGACTGAGACTGAACGTTTTGCTAACATCTTCTTTTTTTTTTCCTATGGCAGAGAAAAATTCATTCAGCCTTAAGGTTGACCAGTGATGACAAATGTCATTTTTCTTTTATTTGGCCTTAAAAAGACTTCAATTTAATTCCTTCGAACCTACAGAATCCCTGGTGGAAATGAGGTGTTTATGTGTTTTCACTAGCAGATGAATGCAGAAAAAGAGAGGAAGACCCCTTTCTGGAAGACAGAACAACTTCCAGTAATATGGTGGCAGGGTTTGGGGAAGCTCTGACCCCAGAGGAAATGGAAGATGATGCACAGTCAGTTGGGCAGAGTCAGAGCCAGAGCCCACCAAGACAGTCGAGACAAGGGACAGGCAGAGCCCAGATGGAAGAGACAAAACGGCACACATTTTTTTAATGACTCCTCTGTACATACGCCACTGAGCTGTGAGAATACCAAAGGTATTCTCAACAATCAGCCTTGCCTGTGAAAGCCTGTAGTTGAAAACTCTTTGCCTGCCGGAGAGATTGTGTCCTGGAAAAGGCTGCGAGGTCTCGAAATAGCAGAAAGGCCTCATCGGCCTAAAAAACGTGTGGCTGTGGTCCCAAATGCTCTTTACCTGACAGCAGAGCATCCTGTGGCAGGCCAAGGGTCCTGTCACGCAGTGCCTGGCCGAAGGTGGAGTTAGCCAGCATACTGCCATCATTTGTCCTCCCGTAGCTGCCCACAGCCACCACCCGGAAGCAGCACAATGGAGTCAGGGGCACTGATCATGACATGCTTTACATCGATGGACCCAAGGGAGTTGGGGAAGTTCCACCGATGGAGGAAGTCATTGGTGACGTGTTGCCAGTCCACTGTGCTGGGGACTGGCATGAACTCATTCACCAAGTTGTCCCATATGGCTCGGGCGACCTCACCAACTATTCCTGCCACAGTGCTCACTCTGACACAATAGCTGAAAGCTATGGTGTGGTAGGAATCACCAGTGGCCAAGAATATGCAAAAAAGTAGTAGTAGTAGTAGTAGTAATAGTAGTAGTAGTTAATAATTTAGTTAATTAGAAAATAAATAAAAAGAATACAGCATTAGAATGTAACCAAACGGTAAATAAACATAAAAAATGAACTCCCTGTAAACAAATTACGAGGTGCTCAGCCGGAAAAACAGCACGTCGATAGATGGTGTCCTGCCTCGCAATTCATGGCCCAACTTTTGACAGAAGGCTGTCAAACTGGTCCATGTCCAGCCTGAAATATCTCTGAAACCTGCCATCATCCAGCCACAACTCCTGCACCAGCCGGTGATATTCCCAGAGCTGCTGACGGCCTTGGAGAATCTTGTGAACCCACAGTGTTCTCCGACTTCTCCACAGGTAAACAAGAGCAGCAGCAAATGAAACAACCTCTCGATGATCCATAGTGACATGAATGTGATGATAAGCGCAACACTATTTATAGGAAATATTTTCCCTCTAGAACTCTTGCTTTTAAGCGGGAATGCTATTGATTTGCTCAAAACACTGATTTGACCCATTGTTCTAAACAACCAAGACCACAGTTATTAATACAAATGTATTTTATTTTGGTAACAAACAACCATAATTTTAATTACTTTCTGCCATCGATCGATTTCTTATTTTCACATTTTAAAGAGTTCATGAGTATATACGCTACTTGTGATAGGTCGGCAAAAAGATCGACAGGAGTTCAACAGGCTCACTGTTTGCTTTAATTAGATGTAAAAGAGCAGTGTGAACATTCTGCTAAACATCTTGATTTGTTTTCCACAGAGAGTCATAGAGGTTTGAAATGACGTGAGGGTGAGTAGATGATGATGATAGAAGGTTAATTTTATGATGAACTGTAACCAGTAAAAAAAAACGATTGAATCTTCTGATTGGGCTCTAGAGATTGAGATAAGTCGCTCTTTTAGATTTAGTAAACTATGACTTCGACTAAATACTTTCTATGTCTGCTTAATATGCAAAGACAATTATTAGAAAGCCATTCATCAGTTAATTTAAACTGTAAACACTGTGTGTCTGTGTCTCACAATGAAAATTCTTCTGTTTGATCATGAGAGACAATACCTCACCTGGCGTGAGTTGGGGACGGGACACTCTGTTTGATTTGAACGAGCTGTCTCATGAGAGATAATACCTCACCTGGTGTGAGTTGGGGACGGGACAATCTGTTTGATTTGAACGAGCTGTCTCATGAGAGATAATACCTTGCCCAATGGCATGAGTTGGGGACGGGACTCTCCGTTTGATTTGAACGAACCGTCTTATGAGAGATAATACCTCGCCCAGTGGCGTGAGTTGGGGACGGGACTCTCCGTTTGATTTGAACGAACCGTCTTATGAGAGATAATACCTCGCCCAGTGGTGTGAGTTGGGGACGGGACTCTCCGTTTGATTTGAACGAACCGTCTTATGAGAGATAATACCTCGCCCAGTGGCGTGAGTTGGGGACGGGACTCTCCATTTGATTAGTCAGTGACAGATGGGGGTGTACTTGGAAAGCTGTTTTGAAAACAACATTTATTTTTGTAATTGTGTTTGACGCTAGTAAAGAAGAAAATAAATTAGCTTTAAATTACAATAACAAATTTAAGGGGCGGTCACATGACTTTTGAAATAATTTCAGTAATGATTTCACACTTGAAGGCTTCTAGTTTTAATAAATCACACCTTTCCGAGGCCTGACAAAAAAAAATACAATTATAATTTGTAAAGTGTAACGATGTTAAGGAAGACACGAAGACGAGTTGCTCTTCTCAGGTGAGGATTTTAATGGCCACACAGCAGTGCTCACAGCTTCACAATTAACAGAAACGCTCAGCAAACACAAACTTCTTAACGTCCTGTAGTTATCACTTATTTCACAGAACACGCCAACACGGGACTGACGTGTGACTCTCTCTTTCCCTCACTGTTGGTGGCGTGGATGTTTTATCTACTCTCCCCGTGCTCACTGAAATTAGAGACAGGTGTTAACAATATTTAGCTCAGGTGTAAGTGCCCTTCCTGCTTCCCTCTCTCCAGACGGGCACTTGACCACACCTCCGCTGCCACATACCCCCACCACCCAACTCATGCCAGGGACACATCCGATAGAGGGGAGAACACATCTGCAAATTCTTGTTGCAACTTGGCAACCCCTGCAAGCTGAAACGGTGAGAGGTGGTCTCCACAAGTGACAGGAGTGTTATGAATAGGTTTTGTGTTTACCTCCGGCCTGAGCTCCGCCCTCTCCGGAACTACCATAGCCAACGTCACAGGGACTGCCTTCCTCCACAATTTCAGGAGGTTTAGGTGATATATTTGACGTGCGCCCCCCTCTATCTGTTCGTTTGACCCCATATGCGAGTTCCCCGACATGTCGTGTGACCTCAAAGGGTCCTTGCCACTTGGCGAGTAATTTAGAGGTCGATGTTGGGAGTAATATGAGCACTTTTATCTCCCGGTGCAAATTCCCTTAGCTGAGCTCTCCTGTCATACAGTTGCCGCTGTCGTTCGGAGCCTGGAGCAAATTCTCCTGTGTTAGTTGCCCCAGTGTGTGGAGTTTTGCTCTAAGATCAAGAATGTACTGAATTTCATTTTTGCTATTTGAAGGTCCCTCCTCCCAAGCTTTGCGGATGACGTCAAGCACCCCGCGCGGGCGCCACCCATACAGCAGCTCGAACGGGGAGAAGCTGGTAGAGGCTTGCGGGACCCCTTGCACTGCAAATAACAGGGGGTCGAGCCATTTATCCCAATTCCTAGCATAATTTTGCACGAATTTACGAATCATGTTCTTGAGGGTTTTATTAAATCGCTCCACCAGGCCATCTGTCTGTGGATGGTAAACGCTGGTGCGAATCCATTTAATACCCAATACCCATTAAGCTCGCATAGTGTATGTGACATAAAGGTTGTGCCCTTGTCGGTAAGGATTTCTTTCGGAATCCCCACCCGGGCGATTATTTTGAAGAGTGCCTCCACAACACTACGTGCTGACATGTTGCTTAGAGGCACTGCTTCCGGCTATCGCGTTGCATAATCCACTAGGGCTAATACAAAGCGATGTCTGCTCTAATGGCCTGACAAGGTCCGGTGGATTTACCAGCTGACATTCACGGCAAGCCGCACACCACCTGCGGATATCGCCGCCAATGCCTGGCCAATAAAAATGGGCTATTAATCAGTTCGGTGTCTTTCTTTCCCCTAGGTGACCCACCATCGGATTGTAGTGAGCCGCCTGGAAAACCATTTCCCGGTGTCTCCGTGGTATTAAGAGCTGGGTTGTATCTTCCTTTGAGTGTCCTGCATCACTCTGTACAACCACTCATTTATAATCGTAAAATGGGGATATGAGAGTGCGACATTCGGGCAGAGTTGTTGACCATCAATCACTCTTACTTGGTCGAAGTTGTACTTGAGGTTTCTCGTCTCGTCTCCAGAGGGAAATCCCCTTTGGCAAATCCCCTGAGGACGGGAGGGTCCGCTGCCCCCCCCCCCCCCACGTCAAAGAGCCGACAAAGACTGCCCTATAGCTGTGCCCAATGCCTCGGTTGAACCAAGCATTGGTGGATTGTGGTTTGATTGCAACCCGTGTCAACCAACACTTGGTGAGTACCTCCCTTGGCCCTTACCGGTATCCAGTATGCTCCGGCTCAGTCGGGGGCAGCCTGCGGGGTGTCAGGGACCCGGACCCAGCTCCATCACGGGACATTGATCTCGGAAGTACCCCGGATCCCCGCAGCCCCAGCAGGCTGGCCCAGACACCACGCCCGCACCTGGGGTGGAGGGCGGCGGGGTGCTGTAGAGGCTGGGGATAGCCACTGCCTTGCGCAGGGAACTGGTCACGTTGGCGGAGCTGGGCTCTGGGGAGGAACACACAGGGGGAGGGGGAAGAGAGAGAGAGAGAGAGAGAACAGTTTGTCTAACTGTGGACCGATGGATATCTAACGGTCACTTCTAGTGAGAGTACCTATAGTACTAAATCATCTCCATTTTTAGATAGTTTGTCTAACTGTGGACAGATGAATGTCTAATCTCTTTCAGATAACTTTGTAACCCTTTCCCGCCTTATGCAAAGCAACAGTTCTTGATCGTAGGTTTTCTGAGATCTTTTTTTTTTTTGTGAGGCAAGATCCATGTCAGCAGACGCTACTTGTGAATAGCAAACTCAAAATTAGTATTTTTTTATAAGTCAGAGTAGCTCTAACCCACACCTACAATCTCATTTCATTAATTGGATGCCAGGTTTGACAACTCCTGTCTTAGGTCAGTTAGGATCACTACTTTAAGAATGTGAAAGGTCAGAATAATATAGAGAGAATTATTTATTTCAGCTTTTATTTCTTTCATCACATTCCCAGTGGGTCAGAAGTTTACATACACTTTGTTAGTATTTGGTAGCATTGCCTTTAAATTGTTTAACTTGGGTCAAATATTTTGGGTATCCTTCCACAAGCTTCTCACAATAAGTTGCTGGAATTTTGTCCCATTCCTCCAGACAGAACCGGTGTAACTGAGTCAGGTTTGCAGGCCTCTGATTGAGGTCAGGGCTTTGTGATGCCCTCTCCAATACCTTGACTTTGTTGTGCTTAAGCTATTTTGCCACAACTTTGGGGGTATGCTTGGGGCCATTGTCCATTTGGAAGTCCCATTTGCGACCAAGCTTTAACTCCATGGCTGATGTCTTGAGATGTTGCTTCAATATAACACATAATGTTCCTTCCTCATGATACCATCTATTTTGTGAAGTGCACCAGTCCTTCTTGCAGCAAACACCCCCACAACATGATGCTGCACCCCCATGCTTCACGTTTGGGATGCTGTTCTTCGGCTTGTAAGTCTCACCCTTTGTCCTCCAAACATAACGATGGTCATTATGGCCAAACAGTTCAATTTATGTTTCATCAGACCAGAGAATATTTCTCCAAAAATATCTTTGTCCCCATGTGCACTTGCAAACTGTAGTTTGACCTTTTTATGGTGGTTTTGGAGCCGTGGCTTCTTCCTTTTTGGAGCAGCCTTTCAGGTTATGTCGATATAGGACTCGTTTTACTGTGGATCTAGATACTCGTCTACCTATTTCCTCCAGCATCTTCACAAGGTCCTTTGCTGTTGTTCTGGGATTGATTTGCACTTTTCGACAGAATGCGTCTCCTTCCTGAGCGTTATTTCCGATGATGTCAAGCAAAGAGGCACTGAGTTTGAAGGCCTTAAAATACATCCACAGGTACACCTCCAATTCAGTACACTTCCTATCAGAAGCTAATTGGCAAATTTTCTAAAAACAAGCTGCTTAAAGGCACAGTTAACTTCATGTATGTAAACTTCTGACCCACTGGAATTGCGATATAGTCAATTAAAAGTGAAACAATCGGTCTGTAAACAATTGATGGAAAAATTACTTGTGTCATGCATAAAGTAGATGTCCTAAATGACTGGCCAAAACTATAGTTTGCTAATATTAAATCTGTGGAGTGTGTGTGTGTGTGTGTGTGTGTGTGTGTGCGTGTGTGTGTGAGCTTTTGTGTGTGTGTTTGTGACTGTGTGTGTGTGTGTGTGTGTGTGTGTTTGTAAGGTATACTGTGTCTGTGATAAAGCTGCTCTGGTTCCTCACAGAACTCTATTGTTCTCTTCATCGCCATCCCAAAGGCCTCTGGGAAACAAGAGAAGAAACGCAGGTTTATTGGCTCAGCAGAAACAGGAAGTATGATGTTATTGTCTGTTTGGGTGAGAATCAAATGTGCTCAGTTGTTTCTCAGAATAACTCACAGCTCTCTGATGCTGAATCATTATGAAGCTCTTTGTCCTCTGCTCTCAGAACATGATACTCATAAACTCACCGACGACGTACAATTCAGCTTCTGTTTAGGCTTCTAGTTTGTGCTAAAGATAAGAGCAGGGCATGGGTAAACTAATCGTTTTTATAGCTAGAGAGCCGTTTAGAGTTTGGGATATTCATTTGATATGAGATGTTGAATATTGAAAGACTGTGGGTTCCAGATGTAAATGAAGGTTCACCATCATACACAACCATTCAATATTCAGAATAATCATCAGTTAATATGGTTTGTCATGTGTGATTTTTATACTTTTACATTTGACCCCAAATAGCTTAAATATTTGGTTACATCATTAGTTTACATTATGCTCAGGATGTAGAGAATTGAATAATGGCAAACAAATCCCTTTTTCCTGCAGAGATACATTACAATATTCTGTGAGCACAGAAACACCACAACACATAGAAAATAAATATTATGAATGAGATATCTGTAATATCTCAGTTGTTTCTCCTAGATGAATGGAGATGTCATGTCTCCTGCTGTCAGATGTTTCTTCAGAGAAAAAGAGTCTAATCACGCACTGAACAAAAGGGTTTTGTGGTGAAAAGAGTAAGTACTTTCTACACTGAATAAGTTAGTTTAAGCATGAACTTGAAAATATTAAATAAATCTTCATTTTTTTAAAATTCAAACATGTAAATTGAATGTTTTAACTTATAAGTAACAATATTATTATTATTATTATTATTAATATTATTTTAACAATGCGTCATCGTGAATCAATCTTAAAGCAGAAAGCATTGTCATATTTATTCGCTAATTTCAGTGGTAAATAAAATAAGTACATTTTACTTTCGAAGCTGTTGTTCCCAATTTGCACTGGGCTTGAATAATTACTGAGCTTGTATTATTTTACTGTTTGCAAGTTTATTTACAGCATTTTTGTTGTTGGTTTTGTAGTTACATTTAGAAACTTCTTGTTTTGAGAAGTGTGAAGTTAATTTTCTACTCTAAATTACCTGTTCATTGTCCAAAAATAAATAAATTTAAAAAATCTGTTGATTGTTACCAACATCGTGTTTTGTGCACGTGTTGAGGTCAGCGTGCATAGCTCCATGTTGCGATCTTATTGCCAGTAATAATCTTCCAGATCTATCTCATAGTCAAGTCAAGTCAATTTTATTTGTATAGCGCCATTCACAAAACACATTTTTTCAAAGCAGCTACAGAAAAGCAGTCTCTGTACTGTGATGTCCTGATGTGTAAATCCTGACTGAAATTCTTCATATATTCTATTTCTCTGTAGAAATGAACATAGTTGGGAGGACACTACCTTTTCTATTCTTTTCAACATAAACGGGAGATTTAAAATCGGTCTATAATTAGCCAGATTTCCAGGATCAAGTTGTGGCTTCTTAATAAGTGGTTTGATAACTGCCATTTAAAGTTTCTTGGGACATGTCCTAAGCATAGCGAGGAGATAATAATATTAAGAAGAGGTTCTGAAATTACAGGAGATATCTCTTTTAAGAGCTTAGTTGGTATAGGATCTAACAAACATGTTGTGGCTTTTGATGTTTCGATAAGTTTTGTTAGCTCTTCATGACCTATAACAGAGAAAGATTGAAGTTGCATGTGAGGAAAATTATTAGACACTGTTTTCTGAGGTGCTATGACAGATGATTGCATAATTCCAATTTTATTTCTGATTATTTCAATTTAACTATAAAGAAATTCATTAAGTCATTACTCTTGTGATGTGATGGAATATCTGGTTCTGTTGAGGCTTTATTCCTAACCAATTTAGCCACAGTACTGAATAAACATCTAGGATTGTTGTGGCTATTTTCTATGAGTTTGCTCAAATATGCTGACCTGGCAGCTTTTAGTGCCTATCTGTAGCTACAGACACTATCCTTCCATGCACCACAAAATACTTATAGTAGTCCATTTCTCGAACTGAGCATTTGAGTATAATCATTGTACCATGGTGCAGGGCTTATTTCTTTAATTTTCTTTAATCGAAGTTGGGCGACAATATCAAGGGTGCTAGAGAAGATTGCATTTATATTTTCTGATATTTCATCAAGTTCTTCTGGGCTTTGGGGTTTATTGAGTGTATGAGATAGATCTGGAAAATTATTAGTGAAGCTATCTTTAGTGGTCGAAAGAATAGTTCTACCTGAATGATAGTGTGGTGTAGATTAACATTAGCTGATTGCAGCATACAAGAGATGAAGTAATGATCTGAGATGTCATCGCTCTGCTGCAGAATTTCTATAATATCAACATCAACTCCATGTGACAGAATTAAATCTAGTGTATGATTATGGCGACGAGTTGGTCCTGTTACATTTTGTCTGACTCCAAGAGAGTTGAGAATATCAATAAATGCTAATCCCAATGTATAATTTTCATTATATTTGTGAATGTTGAAGTCACCAACAATTAAAGCTCTATCTACAGTAACTACAAGATCTGATAGAAAATTAGCAAATTCACCAAGGAAATCAGAATACGGTCCAGGTGATCTATACACTGTAGCAAGGACAAAAGATGACAGAGATTTTTTATTTGTATCTGACAGTGTCACATTAAGCATTATTAGTTTAAAAGACTTACATTTATGTCCTGTATTATTATATGATGTGTATTTTTAATTTGTTTGTTTTGTTCAAGTTTAACTTTAATCAAATTTGTTCTAAATGATTTAGTGAGGGGATTGTGTTTCGTAGTTCGGGGAACAGACACAGTCTCTATATGATATTTAGGTGATACAGTCTCTATGTGTTGTAGTTTATGTGACCTGTGTGACGTCTCAAGGCAGCTAGCAGACGTTCAGATTAACCAGTTTGTCTGCTTCCTGACCTGGTCTCCAGTTAGTCAAATACTATCATTAAGACTATGAGCCAAATTACTAGAGAGGAGAGCGGCACCTTCCCTGGAGGGATGGAGTCCGTCTCTCTTTAGCAGGTCAGGTCTACCCCAAAAACTCTTCCAATTGTCTATAAATCCTATTTTATTCTTTAGACACCACTCAGACATCCAGCCATTCAGTGACACTAATCTACTATAAACCTTGTCACCACGACGAGCAGGGAGGGGACCAGAGCATATAATGGTGTCTGATATAATTTTTGCAAATTCGCACACCTCTTTAACATTATCTTTAGTGATCTCCGACTGGCGAAGCCGGACAACGTTAGTGCCGACAAAATTGGATAACATTTTTAGAAAATCTATGTTAGCATTATCCAGCACTAGTAAATTTGATTTGATGTCAGACGCTCTGGCACCAGAAATGTATTTAACAATAGTGGCTGGAGTCTCTATTCCCAGAATCCTTACAATGGAATCGGCGATAACAAGGGCTCTTTCAACATGATTCTCAGTGGGTGTATCACTGAGTGGGGAGAATCATTTGGAATCCCTAACAGGAACGGGAGAGTGGTGTCGCTTTGTTGAGCGAGTATGCTGCCGAGACGTCACCCAAATGCCCTGCTGCAGGGGCTCTACAGCTGGAACCAAAGTGTGTATGTTGCTCACTTACTTAGTTTAATGATTTTAAACCATGACTTGAACTCTACATAAGTAATATTGCCATTATATTCATTATGAAATAAATCCCATACCATCTCCTCCTCTTGTTCCATCTCGGGAAACCTGTGAGAACTTTTTTGATAATAAAGTCTTGGAGATCAAGGCTTCCATTAAGCCATCATCATTTGATCCCCCCCTTTGATTTGTTCACCAACAGATTAGCTCTGCTTAGCTAGCAGATATTGTTTCCAAGGTGAAATGCTCCAGCTGTGAGTCAGATGTCATCTCAGCTTGTCTTTTCATGGAAGTGTTTGTAACCTTGAGCTTGGCTGTAACATCCATTATTAACTGTTCTATAGCAAATGGAGTTGTACCTGTACTCTGCTGCAGCACCCAAACTTTGGAACAGTCTGCCCATAAATGTGAGGTTTGCTCCTTCACTAGCCAGTTTTAAATCGGTTCTTAAATCTTATTTGTTCTCTCTGGCTTTTGATTAAGACCATTAGTCCACCACCATTAGTCAGAGGGGAACTGGCCCCCACAGTGAGTCTGGTTTAGGTTTAGGGTGGGGTTAGTCAGAGGGGAACTGGCCCCCACAGTGATTTTGGTTTAGGGTTAGGGTGGGGTTAGTCAGAGGGGAACTGGCCCCCACAGTGAGTCTGGTTTAGGGTTAGGGTGGGGTTAGTCAGAGGGGAACTGGCCCCCACAGTGATTTTGGTTTAGGGTTAGGGTGGGGTTAGTCAGAGGGGAACTGGCCCCCACAGTGAGTCTGGTTTAGGGTTAGGGTGGGGTTAGGCAGAGGGGAACTGGCCCCCACAGTGATTTTGGTTTAGGGTTAGGGTGGGGTTAGTCAGAGGGGAACTGGCCCCCACAGTGAGACTGGTTTAGGGTTAGGGTGGGGTTAGTCAGAGTGGAACTGGCCCCCACAGTGAGTCTGGGATAGGGTGGGGTTAGTCAGAGCGGAACTGGTCCCTACAGTAAGTCTGGTTTCTCCCAAGGTTATTTTTCTCCATTAATCAACATCTTATGGAGTTTTGTGTTCCTTGCCACATTCGCCTTCAGCTGCTCACTGTGGTTATAAATACAATTATTATTTAATTACTTATTTTTAAACACAATTCACAATAGAGTTTTATGACTTAAGATCAGGACTCTGTGCTGAAAATGACTCCTCATGCTCCTTGAATCACTTTCACAATTTAAGCCCGATTAATCTTTGCATTGTCATCCTGGAATATGCCTGTGCCATCAGGGAAGAGAAAAATACATTGATATTGGTCATTCTGTACATTCAGGTAGTCAGCTGACTTCATTTTATTGCCATATTGCTGAGCCTCGACCTGACCAAAGCAACTCCAGATCATAACACCGCCTCCAGAGGCTTGTGGGCATTTTACGGGTGCATCGCTTCATGCCCTTCCCTTCTTACTCTGACACGCCCATCGCTTTGGAATAGGGTAAAGCTGGACTTATCAGACCACATGACCCTTTTCCATCGCTCCACAGAACAATCTTTATGCTCCCTAGCAAACTGAAGTCCTTTTTGTCCAATTAATCTCACTAACAAGTGGCTTTCTTTTTATTATTTAAAAAAAAAAAAATAATTGTATTATATGTATTTAGTGCAACAAACACTGTATTGACATTTAAAAGGGAAATTGTAAAACTTTCTCAGCTGGGTTTTAGGAACTTATGGTAAGATGACATCATAATAGCTTGTAATGCTTTTTTTAATTGTATTTTTTAACAAGTGTATTGATTTCATATAACATTTAATAGAATCCTAGTCCACACTCTCTCCTCCAATACCAAGTATAAATCTTGGTATTGCTTCCTGTTCAATACAAAACCAGGGAGGGGCTCTCTCAGGGGGAAGTGACCAATGAGCCAAATTTCAGAGACCAAACGCTTAATAAAAAAACAAAATCTTGGGTTGGTCAAGCCCCCCTTTGTCATTCGGCCTATGCAACTTACTGAAGTTTAGTCTGGGATGTTTATCATTCCATCTGAAGGACTTCACTATGATATCAGATTGCTTAAAATAAGAGAGGAGGACATCTACAGGGAGAGACTGTGGCTGGTAGTTAATACAATTCATTTTAATAACATTAACCTTCCCAATCATAGATAACTGTACTGAAGCCCACCTGCCAACATCACTCAAACTTTTTATTAAAGTGTCAAAATTAACTCTTACTAAATAAGACAAATTTACTGGAAATAAAATTGCAAATACTTAATGCCCTGTTTGGGCCACTGGAAGGCACTGGCTGGAAAGCAGTTACTGGACAGTACACTGTCAGAGACAAAGCTTCAGATTTAGACCAATTGACTCTGTATCCCGAGAATTTAGAAAAGGAATTAATAATTCTGTGGAGGCAAGGCATAGATCTAATGGGGTCAGAGACGAATAATAAAATATCATCTGTGCAAAGCAAAAGCTTATGTGTCACACGTCCCTCCATCACCCCTGGAAAATCATCCTCCTTTTTATTGCAGCTGCTAATGGTTCCAGGGCAAGACAGAACAATATTGGGGAAAGAGGGAAACCCTGCCAGTGCCCTTATCCAGAGAAACATTATCTGAAATTAATGCATTTGTTTGTACCGCTGCTACCGGGTGTCAATAAAGTAACTTAATGCGCACGTTTTTCTTTTTTCTGTTTGTTTGGTTCGGGGGGAGGTTCAGGTTTTGATGGTTGCACTAAAGTTTTAATGTGGTCTTTATTATCTTGTTTTTGACACACAGTTTGTTTTTTTTCTAATTTCAAAATGTCAGATGTTAATGAGTTGTCTCTGAATATGATTGTCTCTCTCCACGTGGAATGTGAATGGGTTGGGGCACCCCTTAAGAAGGAAGATTTTTTTTTTTTTTTAAGTGTAAGAAATATGATATAGTGTTTCTTCAAGAAACTTCTCTGAAATCTTCAAGAAATCTTTCTCTGCAGGATGCTGAAACAGTATTGAACAGGACGTTCTGGCCCCTATTTTGCCATTGCAGAGCCTTTCTATTAAACTATCTGGAGAAGTTAAGTTGTAACAGTTTCACTGTCCCATGAATCCCTGTGACCTCTTTTGTGTATATACCTCTATATACCCCCATTATTTAACCTGATCACCAGGGGGTGCTCCAGTGTTAATCAAGCAGTCAGTCAGACTATTTAAGGGTAAGAGAAGAAGTGTTAGGGAGGAAGTCAGATTCTTTGCACGTTGAGAAACTTTCTCACCTTTGGTTTGAAAAAATAGTTTATTAGCACAGAGCACATGTTTATCATCTGTTTGTTCTATCACATGTAGAGGGTTTTTATATATGTATGAGAGACCAGCACAACCATCATAAAGACCAAGACTAAAATGATCTGCTATATTTAATCTGTCGTCATCATCATTCAACCATCTTCAATCATCCATCTCCTATCTACAATCAGTGATACTAAACATTGATCACATCGTGGATTATTCTTGGTTCACAAATGATTCAACTACACCAAACTTAAGTACTATTTTCTCTCATTCACCACTCCAAAGACAGAGTCTTATGTTGCTAAGTGCTACATTTTGCAAAGACTCCTAAGACTGTGGACTATTTGTGTTTTGAATATTTGTATTTACTGTGAATGCTTTATATGTTTAGAAAACTCAATTGTCTACTCTCAATTTTTAGAGTACAGTAGGTGCAACAAAGTAACACAATATGACAAATAGTTTTTCTCAATTGCTTAAACATATTTCTTGAAATTATACCTTTTTTCAAAACTAACACAAATATATAACTTCTCACCCAATTCCCTAAACTTCCTATTTTCAGGTATAAATTAAGCTCTCCATTAAAAACAATTACAATCTAGCTGAAAAAACAAACTTTGTCCTCAGACATGACACACAAGCCCTCAAAAACACGCTCACGCTACAACATAGTCTTACACACTGGTGAGAAATTCAAAACAATACTACATATACTGGTAATAAGTTATGTTGCTTGTGGATCTCCACCTCAAAAACATTTTCACATGATGCATTTTTATTGCTTGTTGAATGTTTTTATTCCTTAATGTACTGTACAATACAACAAACAGCAAATAAATTCTGCCCCAGCATCCCGTCTTTGGTCTGGGACAGGCCAGAGAATCTCCTCAACATCACAGGCTATATTGGCCCTAGCCCGGCAGTGGGGGTATAATCCTCTTTCATGCCTGATCCACCCCTGGCATGCATCAACCGAAATGTCTAGGCAGGCTTCTTCCATGGCCTGGAGGAGATGAACATGGATGTGAGGTTCTCTGTCATACACTTTCCACCACCATGCCGCAAAACACTCCTATCAGGTTTAGGGAGAGTATGCAGACAGAAAGATGTTGGAAAACCTCGGGTTATTGGTAAACCGGTCTTGAACCAGAGCAGCACGATGGAAGCTGACGTTATCCCAAACAACTCCGTAGCGAGGCTGCTCTGGTTGTGTTGGCTCCCTCTGGTCAAGCTGGAACTCACGCTCTTTTAGACCATCAAGGAACAAAGGAGGAGCATAGTATTATAGGGTCCAAGGATGGCATGGCAGTGGAGTACCCCTCGTTAGCTGATGGCCATACACATAGTGACATTCCCTCCTCGCTGACCAGGGACATTCACAATAGCCCGATAGCCAATTATGTTCCTCCCCCTTCTCCTTTTGGTCAAGTTAAATCCTAACTCATCAGCAAAGATAATCTCATGGGGAACAGTTCGGCCTTCAATCTCAAAGATTCTCTGCAAAACACATGAAACAGTAGAGTAAATGACTACCCTGAAACTCCATTCAAGAGGGCACAAATGGCAGACCACCATATGTACTTTGCTACAGTATAAACTGCTTTACTGCTATACCGTGACCACACAATACTTCATACAATATAAAAACTCATACTTGAACATATTCCAGACATTGGTCTTTCACTCTGTCAGTTTCATTTGAAAGGGACGAGGTAGGCCCGTTTCATCCGGAACCTATGTTTTCGGAGGATGCAATCAATTGTGGAGAGGCTTATGGCATGTATCCCTCGAAATTGGTGATTGTCTTCACTCTCTATGAATTTCTTGCAGGCAGATTACATTGTTGGCAATTACCATATTTACCAGCTCCCTCTCTTGCTCCTCTGACAAAAGCCTTAGCCTGCCTCCACCAGGTGGTCGTCTCTGTGTGCTACAAAAATAGAAGTACCAATTGCTGTAACCCATTCTTTTTACAAAATGGAAGCATACAGAATCTCTCTGTATTTGCAATTGCTATAGGCAATTTGATGCATTTCTTTTTATTAGTATAGTGCAACAGCTACAGTACATATATGTATTGTAACAGCTCTCTACTGTAACTTTGTAACTTTACAGAGTGCTGTACTCTGTGCTGTCTGAAGTACACCTACCTGTTTTCCCCCCTGAAGGTTCTTATGATTGAGGTGACAGTGAAGCGACTCAAATTTGGCTGTACTTGTTTCCCAGCCTCCATCAGTCATACCATGGACAAGGACATGGTCAACTAGAGTGGCACGAATTTCATCTGAGACTGCTTGTCCCCTTCTCCATCCTCTTCCTTGTCATCCTCCACTCCCTACTGCTCTTCCTCTCTCTCTCTCTCTCCGGTGTCCTCGACCTCTTCCTTCACGTCTCTGTATCAATTGTTACAAAACTGAATGATTTATCTATTGAAGGTTCTGATTGGTGTGTAATCAATTTTGACTCTCTGTGTTTCCACCTGGGTAATTGTGTGCTAATTGAGCTCAAGCTGTGCTGACTTGAGTGAAAAATATTGAATGCTAGTGCTTTCTATGTGCTTTTCTAATGACCACATGGTGTGTGGTTATGGTTTTTACATTTTTTAGTTCAAAAGCCTGGTTATAGTGTTTTAAGCAATCGAGGAAAAACAAAAATTATTGGCCTTTCAAAAATATTCAGTGACCAATATAGCCACCCTTTTCAATAACTGCCATGAGTCTTCCATCCATGGAGTCTGTCAGTTTCTTGATCTGTTCACCATCAACTTTTGCTGAAGTAGCAACCACAGCCTCCCAAATGCTGTTCAAAGAGGTGTATTGTCTTCCCTCACTGTAAATCTCACATTTGAGAAGGGCCCACATGTTCTCCTTAGGATTTAAGTCAGGTGAGGAAGGGGGCCAAGTCATTATTTGGGCATATCTGAGGCCCTTGCTGGCTAGCCATGGCCTTCTTGAATGCTGAGGACTTCTTCCTGTACCACTGCTTGAAAGTATTTTCAGTACTGGCAGTAGGTTTAGGAGTTGTTTCTGTCCATCTTCAACTCGAAAAGGTCCAGCTACCTAATCCTTAATGATAGCAGCCCATACAGGTATCCCTCCGCCACTGCTCGCACCTGACTCCAAGTGGTGCCCTGCGCCCATTAGTGATACAGCCTGTCCATCTAGAGTCACTCATTTCATCTGTCCATAAAACCTTTTAAAGGTATTGATGCTTCAGCTTGTGAATATATTCAGCGGTGGTCGTGTTTGTCTTCTTGACCATGCCATGTCTCTGGGCACTTGGCACCTTGTTCTTCTGGATGCTCCAGGTAGGTTGCAGTTCTGGAATATGGTGACATTGGAGGATAATGGGTTCCTAGTAGCTTCACGTTTAATTCTTAAGACTTTTGCAGTTAATTTGCGCCTTGTCTTCTCCATGCATTTTTTGCGCCCCAGTTGACTATTCGCAACAAAAAGTTTGATTGACCGATGGTCACAGCACAATAATTTAGCTATTTCAAGAGTGTTGCATCCGCCTGAAAGGTATTTTACAATATTTGACTTTTCAGTGTCAGTTAAATTTCTTTTTTTAGCACATTTGACCTGAGGTAATGAAGCTGCCTAATAATGATGCACACATTGATATAAGGTGTTCGTCACTTTCGCCACACGCTCCCTCATTACACATACATACCACCTGAAAATTATTGAATCCAATAAGCATTCAAGTTTATGTGGTTTGGAGTTGGAAAATGTGCATGGAAATGATAAGATCAGAATACTCACTTGCCTAATAATTGGGCATGTAGTGTATGTTGTTTATTATACAGCTCAAGATCATTATTATTATGTGCCTAATACACTTGACTCATGGAAAGTTAGAAGTCTCTCTGGTCCCTCATTTTATATGCAACACCTATCAAATTCAATTGAGAATGGGTTACAAAGTTACACCCCATTGTCTTGCATTTGCATTCGGTGTGGACAAAAGTGTCCAGTGTGTTTAATTCGGACATTTAAATGTTGCCTCAAGCATATGGCTGAACCCAAAATTATGTATTAATAAGTCCCCTTTCTGCTGGTCAGAGTGGATTGTGAGGGGGGGTTACTACACGAGTGGAGTGATGAGATCCTTTGAAAATATAGTTCAACATTTTGGGATTCCCAGATCTCAGTTCTTTGGGTATTTGCAGCTGGACCACCTGCTCTGTACTATTTTTGGGAGTAGCATACACCCCCCCCTAAAGCAGCAGATACAGGTGACTACTGCTTTTGGGAAAGGTCATGAGGCATCGGTGTGTTACTCCCTGTTAATTCAGAGTCTGGGGGACGGAGCTTTAACTTCTCTCAAGAGATTATGGGCGAAAGATTTAAACTTGGTATTGGAGGAGGGAGTTTGGGATAGGATTCTAAAAAACAAAGTCTGCATCTAGAGATTCAAGGGTGCGCCTTATGCAATTTAAGATTTTACATCGGTTCTATTGAACCCCCTCTAGATTGTATAGGCTTGGTCTTAAAGACACACCCACCTGCTGGCAATGCCAATCAGAAGATGGGGACACAACCCATGTCTTTTTGGGATGTGTTAAGATCCAAGAATTTTGGTTGAAGATTCAGTTTTATGTGTGATGCATTTGGCCATTATCCAGAAGACTTGGGAATTTAGAATTGTTTGTGGGGAAATGGGGCAAATATCAGACTTTTTTGGAGGGACAGTGTAGAGAGAGAGAGGTGTAGTGGATGTGTGTAATCATTATATAATTTTGTTTTGTTTTTAGTTTGTGTGTCTATAATTGTTACCACTGGGGTCTTGTTGGGGGTCAGGCTGTGGTTGGAGGGGGGGGGGGGGTTAAAGTCATGAGGGTTAAATATTGATTCTGTTTGTATATGTTTTGCTTTTTATTGTTTAATAGATGAGTCAATAAAACAATCACAAAAATTAGAGTAAAACAAAAGAATGTGTGTGAACATTTAACAATTTCAAACTTTCTATTGTAAAAATGTATTTTACAAACACACGGCCTCGTGTGCGAATGTTATTGTCTCTCCCTTTCATTTCTGAGTGTGTGTGTTTAGCATTGTGGCTTATTTATTGATTGTATGTGACCGATTAAAAAAAAAAAAAAAAAAAGCTTTGTTTTTTGGTCTTTCCCATTAATTTTCAATAGTCTGTCAATTTTGGCCACAAATACCAAAGGTGTCTCTTATGACCTTTTAGACTTATCGAATCAAGCCCAATTAGTTTTTTTCCTCAGTATGTTTAGATGGCAAATGGAGGAAAAGTCACCATGTGTTGTAACGCTCAGATAAAGGAAACCATTTTTATTACATTTTAAATACCATTGGAGGGTTAATTAAATTAACTCTTCCTTGGTCTTATGGGTCAATTTGACCTTTTTGAATTTAATACTGATTTACATCAAATTAACTAAGTTCTCAGCTTATCTTCATGACATCCTCCAGAGTTTCTGAACTTGGAATTTTTTTATTTTTTATTTCATGTATTCATACACAAAGCTAAAAAAAATAGCCCCTACATTGTCCTTAAGGGTCAAATTGACCCTTTTTATGTTCAATTTCAAAAGCTTATAATACAGGCTCTGTTTGCTCTCTCTACTTTTGGTCTTAAATCGTTCATCTAGGTGCTAGCTACCAGAAGAATTTTTTTTTTCTCTCCATCACCTTCTATTCCAATATACTTTTCTTAAAAGTCAGGGGACACCCCAAAGCAGCTTCAAAAATCTTTTAAAAAAAAGCTTCAAAAGCTTGTAATAAATGCTCTGTTTGATCTATTCTACATCTAAGATGGTGCCACGGATGGCCACCTCGGTACGGAGCTCTCCCTGTTCTTTTGTTGTTTTTGTTTGTTTGTCCTGTGTTTAGTTTATTTCTGACCAGTTTTACCAGAGACGAGCTGCTGAACATATGGCAGCACAAGTCAAACAATTGAGCAGGCGCGTTGGTCAAACTCCGACAGCGTGGCTTTCAAATGCAGCACAAAGACCTAAAAGCACTAGAAGAGAAATGCAGCTGCAATCAGATGATAAGTGCAGTTTCTGTACTGTGATGAGGCCTAAATCCAGACTGAAATCCATATGTTCTATTTCTCTGTAGAAATTAACATAGTTGGGAGGACACTACCTTTTCTATTCTTTTCAACATAAACGGGAGATTTAAAATCGGTCTATAATTAGCCAGATCTCCAGGATCAAGTTGTGGCTTCTTAATAAGGGTTTGATAACTGCCATTTAAAGTTTCTTGGGACATGTCCTAAGGATATCGAGGAGTTAATAATATTAAGAAGAGGTTCTGAGATTACAGGGAATACCTCTTAAGAGCTTAGTTGGTATAGGATCTAAGAAACATCCATCCATCCATCGACAACCGCTTATCCTGTACAGGGTCGCGGGGGGCTGGAGCCTATCCCAGCTAACTTTGGGCGAAAGGCAGGGTACACCCTGGACAGGTCGCCAGTCCATCGCAGGGTCTAAGAAACATGTTGTGGCTTTTGATGTTTCAATAATTTTGTTAGCTCTTCATAACCTATGACAGAGAAGGATTGAAGTTGTATGTGAGGAAAATTATGAGACACTGTTTTCTGAGGTGCTGTGAGGTACTTTTCTTGGAGATTTTAACATGGCAAATCTCACACGAGAACTGCCCAAATACAGACAGCACATTATATGCCCCACCAGAGACAGAAATATACTGGATCATTGCTACACAATATTACAGGATGCATATTGCTCTGTCCCTAGAGCAGCTTTGGGACTCTGTTCACTGTCTGGTTCATCTTCTCCTGACCTACAGGCAGAAACTCTAATAAGCTAAATCTGTAGGAAAGACTGTAAATAGTGAACCAATAAAGCAGATCTGGAACTACAGGCCTGCTTTGACTGCACTGATTGGAGTATATTTGAAGCTGCAGACACCAATCTGGACGAGCTCACAGATACTGTGACATCATATATCAGTTTCTGTGAGGATATGCATCCCTACTAGGTATTATTTAACATACAACAATGTCAAACTATGGATTACAGCAAAACTCAGGCAGATTTCTCAGGACAAAGACAATGCTTACAGAAGATAAAATCTTGTACAATCAGGCCAAATACAGACTGACATAGGAGATTAGAGTGGCTAAAAGAAGCAGCAAATCTGAAAACCAGTTTTCTGCTAACGACCCTGCATCAGTGTGGAGAGGCCTAAAAGACTTTACCAACCACAAGTCACCATCCAGGGCTTGAAAAAAACTTCAAAAAATTAGGAGCACCAGCAAACATGTAGGTGCACCCACCAAAAATTAAGGAGCATGCACCACAACTACAATTTTATATATATATATATATATATATATATATATATATATATATATATATATATATATATATAAACCAATTTCTTTTATTGAAACACCAAATTTTTTTAGAGAAATGAAAACAGTAGTGATGTACCGATCATGATTTTTACAAGCAAATGGGCCGATACCGGTTGCCTTTTTATTTTTTTATCTTTTGATTTTCTTTAAGAAAACATATTTGTTTATTTGCTCTTTAACAGGCCAAACTGGTGAAAAAAAAATCTGTTGCCATTTGACATTAGAGGCACCACTGCATTTTAATTATGATCCAAACAAAGATGCTAAACACATGTAGCATGAGCTGTTGTTTTTGTAACATTTTGTCATTTAAATTAGTTTTCATTATAGGATTTAAAGTAAAAACAGAATGGTCTGACTTTAGATTTGTGAATTATGCTACATAAGACCACCACAAAACAAAAAAGGCAGACGGACAATGAAAATGCAAATTCACTCTCTGGTCAGTAGGTGGCGCTTATGCAACAGCAGCGATTTATAGCATTTCCTTGGTTACCGCTGTACACAAATCAGCGCTGCGCTTATAAATACTAAGAGGAAAGAAAATTCCATCTAAACTTTTCTGAAGACAATCCGTTCCCTTCAGAAATACATTCATATAAACCCCTTATTCAATATTTATATTTTTCTTCTTATATTTTGTGCATCATGAACAGTGAGCTTGCTGTGCCTGGTACAGTATATTCTCTGCTAGCTCAACGGTGTTCTCCTCTTTGCGTCAGCCTTCAGCACGTTCCGTCTCTGGCCTGTTAATGTCATGTTTGCAGACTTCTAAATATTTTCACACGCAATGCAGTTTGTGTGTATGTTCAGAACAGAGAGAGGACAAAATACAACTAAAAACCAATTGTGTGTTTGGAGCAAAAACCGGCCAGTTCGGATTTATGGCAGATCGACCGGTGCATCTCTGGAAAACCATTTGCACCACAAGAATTATTTGCACTCGCAGAAATGCTCCCAAGTATACTTTGAGGTCACACAGGCTAAATTTCGGGAGCATATGCAACCAAAATGTTTGCAATTTTGAGCCTTGCCATCCCCCAACACTGTAGGGAACCAACAACTGGCTGATGACTTGAATGTGTTTTACTGTAGATTTGAAAGGCCCAGTCACACATCCCACACCTGCTCTGACCTTCACTGCAAGCAAACATTTTCGCCTCCTGCCACCATCCCCCTCCTGCTACTCAATCTGAATTTAAGATGTGCGCCGGGTCTTCCGGAAAACGAAGATAAGAAAATCACAGTGCGTAGAGGGTGTTTCATCCACTTGTCTAAAATCCTGTGCTGACCAGCTGCCCCCATCTTCACACAGATCTTTAACAGATCCCTGGAGCAGTGTGAAGTTCCCTACTGCTTCAAATGCTCCACTATTATCCCCGTCCCAAAGAAACCCAAGATCACAGGACTCAATGACTACAGACCCATCGCTCTGAGTCTGTGGTCATGAAGTCATCTGAGAGACTGGTGTTGGCCCACCTGAAGAACATCACTGGATCCTTTCTAGATCCCCTTCAATTTGCTTATCGTGCAAACAGGTCTGTGGATGATGCAGTCAATATGGGATTGCATCATGTCCTGCAACATCTGGACAGACCAGGGAATATGCAAGGATACTATTTGTTGACTTCAGTTCGGCTTTTAACACCATCAACCCCACTCTCCTATGGACTAAATTTACCCAGCTCTCTGTTCCCTGCTCTTTGTCAGTGGATCACCAGCTTTCAGACAGACATGCAGGAGTTAGTGAAACTGGGGAAATTCACTTCCAGCACATTTACGATCAGCACTGGTGCCCCCCAGGGATGTGTGCTCTCCCCACTACTCTTCTCCCTGTATACCAATGACTGCTTCACCAAGGACACCCCTGTCAAGCTCCTGAAGTTTGCAGATGACATTACTGTCATCTGCCTCATCCAAGATGACGACGAGTCTGAATACAGAAGGTAGGTTGAACAGCTGTCTGGTGCGGGCAAAAAAACCTGGAGCTGAACACTCTAAAAACAGTGGAGAATGATGGTGGATTTTAGGAGGAGCACCCCAACATTGACACCACCCTCACCATTATAAACACCACTGTGGCAGCACTGGGCACTAACATCTCACAGGACCTGAAGTGGGACACCCACATAGATTCCATTGTGGAAAAAGGGCCAGCAGAGGTTGTACTTCCTTCACCGGTTGAGAAAGTTCAACCTGCCACAGGTTGAGTCTGTCCTCTGCACTTTAATAACTGTCTTGTTTGGTGCAGCTACGAAATCAGAAGACTACAAAGGACAATTTGGACTGCTGCAAGGATTATTGATGCTCCCCCTACCCACCCTGGTAGAACTGTACACTTCCAGAGTGATGAAAAGGGCTTGTAAAATCACTCTTGACCTCATTTACCCAGCACACTTCCTTTTTGAACTGTTGCCTTCTGGCCGACGTGTCAGAGCACTGAGCACCAAAACCGTCAGACACAAGAACAGCTTTTTCTCTCAGGCTATCCATCTCATGAACAGTTAAAACTGCAATACAACCATGTGCATTATTCAGTCCATCTATTTCTACTTATATCAATATTTCATTTATATTCTTTCAAATATCCTTCCTCTTCTTCAATCCATTACAACTCCTGCACATAACTGTATATATCTGTATATAAAATATACTAACAACATTATTGTGCTATTGTATATTTATCTTTTGTATTTGTTATCAAATTTTTTTTGTCACTATATGTATATATGTTTAAATGTATATACATTGTATTCTCTTGCACTGGAAGCTTCTGTCACCATGACAATTCTGTGTGTGTGTGTGTGTGTGTGTGTGTGTGTGTGTGTGTGTGTAAGCATACTTGGCAATAAAGCTCATTCGGATTCTGATCTCCCAACTTTTAGTCTTGGATCATTCCACTAGATGGCAGCAAACACAATAACAGTTTTTTTTTTCTATCACAACATACAGATCTGAATATGTTTTGTGGAATATCTTGGCCTCTGAATTGACTACAAATGTCATGTCATTTGAAAGCTAAGAACCTCAGATTTGCAATGAGATTTGTTTATTATACTTTTTTTGCTGAACTGCATTTTTCATTTAGTTTTTTTTTGCATTTGTGTCTGTTGTCAATGAGTGTTTGTGGGTGTATGTACTTGTGTTATGTGTGTGTGAAATTTTTAATACGAGTGTTCTTGTAACATTTTGACCTTTTCTACAATTTTATGGTGAGGCATCTAAAAAAGAATCTGGATGTCTCTCGGCATCCCCTGTATATTGTGATAGTGAATTTTTCTGTTTTTAGCTGGCACCCAGACAAACTATTTAAGAACAAAAGTAGAGAGAGAGCGCAAACAGAGCCTTTATTACAAGCTTTTAAAATGGAACATAAAAAGGGTCAATTTAACCTTAAGGACAATGTGGAGACTTGATCATTAAAACCAAGGAGGGGTTAAACAAAATGCAAAAGTCCTTTTTTGAGTGTGGGGATAATTTGGATAAGTGCCAGTTGTATTTAGCTCAAGAACTGTTGACCTACCATTTAAGGCGTTTCTTGTACTCTCTTCTCATGTAGCGGGTAATTTGGCCTTGTTCATTTTCTATCTAAAGGTTGACACCTTGTTTTTCTGAACTCTCTCTGGTCCCTGGAGAAGCAGGTTTGTCATTTGTTAAATCTTATTGTGGTTTTCTTGGGAGGACAACTCGCTTCACTGAATGACATGGATGAAGTTACTGTGTATTTAAACAGACTTGCGCAAGTAACTTTCATGGCTTTATGATGTTATGACAGCAATGACATTAATAGGGTATCAAACATATCAAAGCACTGATATCAAAACTGTGTCACAAGTTATAATGTGAAGGCTAATACATAATACAAGAATAAGCTAGTTGTGTCGCAAAATAAACTTAGTGTGTTCAGGACTTATTGTTCATTTGGACTTGTCATCTCACATTGAAGGATTTCATTTTTTCATATTGTAGCATGTTCAAAAATGGTTTGTTGTTTTTAATAGGTTTCTTATTTTTGAGAAATTTTGGTTGTGCATTTTGTGCTGTGCATTTTTATTTAGAGCTGTTTTTAATGTTGGGGTGGGGGGGGCAGTTTCAGAAGTTTACATACAGAAAGTTAACTGTGCCTTTAAGCAGCTTGGAAAATTCCAGAAAATGATGTCAAACCTTTTAGATAATTAGCCAATTAGCTTCTGATAGGAGGTATACTGAATTTGAGGTGTACCTGTGGATGTATTTTAAGGTCTTCAAACTCAGTGCCTCTTTGCTTGGCATAGTAAAATCAAAAGAAATCAGCAAAGATCTCAGAAAAAACAATGTGGACCACCACAAGTCTGATTAATCCTTGGGAGAAATTTCCAAACGCCTGAAGGTAACACTTTCATCTGTACAAACAATAGTACAAAGTATAAACACCATGGGACCACACAGCCATCATACCGCTCAGGAAGGAGACGCCATCATTGTGACCACACAGCCATCATACCGCTCAGGAAGGAGACGCCATCATGTGACCACACATTCATCATACCACTCAGGATGGAGACGCCATCATGTGACCACACATTCATCATACCACTCAGGATGGAGACGCATTCTGTTTCCTAGAGATGAACATAGTTTGTGTGAAAAGTGCAAATCAATCCCAGAACAACAGCAAAGGACCTTGTGAAGATGCTGGAGGAAACAGGTAGACGAGTATCTAGATCCACAGTAAGACAAGTCCTATATGGACATCACCTGAAAGGCTGCTCAGCAAGGAAGAAGCCGCTGCTCCAAAACCACCATAAATAAGCCAGACTACAGTTTGCAAGTGCACTTGGGGACAAAGATCTTACTTTTTGGAGAAATGTCCTCTGATTCAATGAAACAAAAATGTAACGGTTTAGCCATAATGACCATCGTTATGTTTGGTGGAAAAAGGGTGAGACTTGCAAGCTGAAGAACACTATCCCAACCATGAAGCATGGGGGTGGCAGCATCATGTTGTGGGGGTGCTTTGCTGCAGGAAGGACTGGTGAACTTCACAAAATAGAAGGCTTCATGAGGAAGGAAAATTGTGGCTATATTGAAGCAACATCTCAAGACATCAGCCAGGAATTTAAAGGTCGGTCGCAAATGGGACTTCCAAATGGACAATGGCCCCAAGCATTCCTCAAGTTGTGGTAAAATGGCTTAAGCACAACAAAGTCAAGGTATTGGAGTGGCCATCACAAAGCCCTGACCTCAATCTGATAGAAGTTAAATAATTTAAAGGCCAAATACCAAATACTAACAAAGTGTATGTAAACTTCTGACTCACTGGGAATGTGATGAAAGTAAATAATTCTCTCTACTATTATTCTGACATTTCACATTCTTAAAATAAAGTAGTGATCCTAACTGACCTAAGACAGGGAATATTTTCTATGATTATATGTCAGGAATTGTGAAAAACTGAGTTTAAATCTATTTTGCTAAGGTGTATGTAAACTTCTGACTTCAACTGTATAACTGTGACCTGCACTCGCTGAACATAGCCAGCACCCTGTTAGTCACCTAGCCGCTAACATTGCATTGGGAGATGGACCGTTTGGTCCACATTAAGATGGAGGAGGGCAATGAGGAGTATGCCCTGGTGGATGCAGCACAAACATCCAATTGGCACTCCAGGTGCCGTGAGATAGAAAAAAACAGTAATTAGGGAGCAATACCCAGCTGCTGCTAAGAGCCATGGAGCTGCATGCCAGCCGCGAAAGCGTTAGGTGCAGATGTAAACAAAGATGGCGGCGACGATGACTTTCAGGACATTGCTGGTGAGGAGCTAAACAAAATGGTTGCGCCTATGAGCCATGTCAACAAGTTTGAGTAAAGACGCTGAAATAATCTGGTTAATCAGTTTGAACTTCTAGCGCGTGCAAGCGTTTTGTCAGAAGAACAGAAAACCCTTCAGTTCGCTCTGTGTTTGACTAATGATGCTTTATCCTGTTTGCTGCTATTTGACCCAAGAGAGGGAGAGAGAGCACTGATTATGGAGCATTAGTTGGTATGTTGAGGTGCCATTTTGGACTGTATTTCCAATCTGAACTGCTCCAGTCAGAACTGAACAGCTGGCAAAGACTGTTAGGTGAGCTGCTGCATGGGGCAACAGGAAGCTGCTGAGCAGGCTCTGCAAATGGAGCATACTGGTATCATTGAGGCTTCCGAGAGCCCCTGGGCATCCCCGGTGGTCATGGTTCCTGAGAAGGGAGATGAGTAGTGCTTTTTTGTGTGGAATTCAATGAATTGTGCCAGCTCAATGAAGTCACTCATACCTGGTGGCTGGTTCTCGTCTTTGGATTTAAGAAGTGATTACTGCCAGGTGCTGCTTGCCCAAGACAGCATTCTGCACAGGCAAAGGGCTGTGGCAGTTTAAGGTCCTTTGCTTCGTCCTTTGCAACCTGCACACATTCGAACACCTCATGGAAAGGGTGCTGGAGGGGGTTCCACGTTATCAGTGCCTTGTCTTCCTGGACGATATTCTGGTCGATAGGAGCTCATTCATCTGAGCTGTTACTGCCCTGCGTGAGGTGCTGGGGAAAATAAGGACCGTGGGACTGAAGTTGCACCCTGAAAAATGCAGGCTTCTGAGCAAGGAATTGACCTTTTGTGGGGCATCGAATAGGCAGTGAAGGGATTGGCACTGCAGAGGACATGGTGCATGTCATACGTGAATGGCCCATTCCAACTGACCAGAGGGCCTAGTGACCCATTGGTTGGAGGAACTGCAAAGTTTTGAGTTCTCAGTGACCCACCGTGCAGGAGAGCACCACAGCATTGTGGACGCACTGTCCCGACGGCCAGCAAATAGGAATGTAGGTACTATGAGCGCAGATATATAAAAGACTGCGCTAAGTCACAGGGCGGCCATGCATGTGTGCCAAGAGCTGCAGGAGGTGGATTCTGCTGAATGGGCAGAAAAGCAGGGGCAGGACCTGGACCTGGACCTGCAGCCTGTGATACTGTGGGTAGGTGCACAGCAGTGGCCACCATGGGAAGAAGTGGCGAAGTTCAACAGTCTGTGGCTCCTAGAGGGTGTTTTCCAATGAACCTGGGTTGGACCTGCAACGGGAGAAGAGGTAGAAATTTGGGGTGCCAAGGGACATACAGGAGGCAGTGTTACAGGTCATGCATGGTTCTGAGGGGTCTGGTCACTTTGGGGTGATGAAGCTGCTGGGCGTGAAGAATTTTTGTAGGCACTGTGACATTTTTCACAGCATGCAAGACACGCAGAGCCATTCCTGGGCCAAGCTGCAGCAGTTTCCGGTAGGGGAGCCAATGCAGAGGGTGAGGATGGGTGTCTTGGGGCCATTTCCCCGAACTGCACAGGGGAACTATTTAATCTTGACCACTATGGGCTGTTTTACAAAATGGCCAGAAGCATAAGCATTGCCCGACCAGGAAGCTGAGACCGTTGTAAATGCCCTGGGTGAGGGAATGTTTAGCCGTTTTGGTGTTCCCCAGAGTTTAGTTGTATTCTTCCCTTCTTCCACCATGAAGGTGAAAAACAGCTTTGTTTTGTTTCAAATCATGTCAACGGTTTCTGAGAATTTATTTATTTTTTCATACGACAAAGCAATCAAAAGTTATAGCATTACCAAAATCATTTATCATTTAACGTCTCCATGTGTCAAATCCTTTCCAAACAAATAAAACATGATAATTGTACATAAGAACGAATTACACATGCAAACACAACAATGACTAAAGTTTTTCATAGCATGCAGACATGATTTTAGTCATGAGATTTCATTCTTATGTTAATTTTCGAAACATACAATTTCATAGGTTTTCATTAGCTGCATAAAATAAAAATGATCAAATATTAGATCAAATTACCTCAAAATTAACCTTTTAGACATTTCACACAGTGATCTCAAGGATCAGGGATATTTTGCATTGCATAATGACAAACAGGTTTTTTAGGAAAAATGGACAGATCTATCAGTGGGCAACAAACAAACAACCCTTATGGCTTTTTTCGAGTCTTTCCAAGGTTCTACCAACATGTGAACTTTGCAACAAGGGGAAACAACACACTGGACTTGGTTTACACAACTGGAAAAAATGCATACAAGGCTGTCCCCTGCCCCCACCACGGGTACTCCAATCACATCTCAGCATACAGTACACTTCTGAAACTCACCAAACCAGTTCAAAAACAGATCACTGTATGGCTAAAGGATGCTACCTCAACACTCCAGTACTGCTTCCAGAACACTGACTGCACCTACAATGATCACACAGACCTGAAAGAGTAAACTGAAATAGTAACTGCCTACATCAGAAAGTGTATTGATGTGACAATCACCAAGACCATCACCACACATGCCAACCAGAAGCCATGGCTGACAGCAGAGGTCTGTGGGCTGCTAAAGACCTAGAATGATGCATTCAGATCAGGAGATAAAGCAGCCCTCAATACAACGAGAGCCAATCTGTACCGTGGCATCAAGAAGGCAAAACAGTTGCATGCAAAAAAAATATGAAGTGCTTTGAGATTTTATTCATGCATCACATTAGGTCCAGTCTCTCTAACACACTCGACCCGTTCCAGTTTGCATACCATCCAAACCATTCTATGGACAATGCAATATCCTCCTCCCTCCATTTGGCCCTGAAATTACCTAGAACACAAAGACTCATATGTAAGATTGCTGCTTATTGACTTCAGATCGGCATTCAATACAGAAATCCCACAACAGCTCATCAAATGGTAAATGGTCTGCACTTATATAGCGCCTTTTTAACCTTAACAGTATTCAAAGTGCTTTACACTGTGACTCATTCACCCATTCACACACACATTCATACATCAATAGCGGCAGAGCTGCCATGCAGTGAGCAACTTGGGGTTCAGTGTCTTGCCCAAGGACACTTCGGCATGTGGAGTCATGTGGACCGGGAATCAAACCACCAACACTGCGATTTAGTGGCCGACTCACTCTATCAACTGAGCCACAGCCGCCCTCTGTAATTGGATCCTGGACTTTTTAACAAGAAGACCTCAGTCACTCTGGGTCGGCCGCAGCACCTCCAGCACTACCACACTGAGCACAGGTGCCCCCCAAAGCTGCGTGCTCAGTGCACTGCTCTTCATGCTGCTAACACATGACTGCACTTCCAAATTCAGCTCCAACCACATCATCAAGTTTGCAGATGACACAACTGTGGTAAGCCTCATCAGCAACAATGATGAAACACTCTACAGAGAGGAAGTGGCACAACTACTTAAATGGTGTGGTGCTAACAACCTGTCCCTCCATGTGGGGAAGACAAAGAAGATTGTGATTGACTTACAGAGTAACTCTGTTGACTACCTCCCATTGACCATCAATGGCATGACAGTGGAGAGAGTCAGCAGCGCTAAATACCTGGGGGTGCACATCCCAGAGGATCTCGCCTGGACCACCAACACAACATCAGTATCCAAGAGGGCCCAGCAGTGCCTCCACTTCCTGCGCCGGCTGAAAAGAGCAAGTCTCCCTCCACCCATCCTCACCACATTTTACAGGGGCACTATTGAGAGTTTGTTGACCAACTGCATCACTGTCTGCTATGGGAACTGTAGTGCCGCAGACCGCAAAACCCTACAGCGAACAGTAAAAGCAGCTGCAAAGATCATCAGTGTCCCTCTCCCCTCTATCATGGACATTTTCCTTGCATGGTGCTCCAGCAAAGCCACCAGTATTGTGAAGGGCACACCTGTCCCTCCCACAGTCTCTTCCAGCTCCTACCGTCAGGATGACGGTACTGAGCATCCGAGCCCGCTCTACCAGACTGCCCAATAGCTGCTATCACCAGGCTGTGAGAGCCCTCAATACCAATCACCCGGTTCTCACCCGGACAAAGTCCCGGTTCTCCCTATGGCCAGTCCGCCCCTGGGTATATGTGTAATGTTTATATATGTAGCACCGTGGTCCTGTGAGGCTCGACATTTCATTCCCTTGTATGTCTCTACATACTGCGGAATGACAATAAAGCTCACTTGACTTGAATTGAAAGTATTTTGAGTTTTTGGTTATTTGGATAAAATAAAATCAAAAGTGTCTTTTCCTCTTGGGGGCTTGAGCCCTTTTGTACCCTATCAGCCTTTCTCTTTTCAGGTGAATGTGTAACGCATTTGCCTCCATTCTGATTCACATTCTTTGTAATAATTTTTGTACAGGAAAAACAGCAGATAAAAATGCTTTGCAATGTCACACTTCATTTCAGTCCACATAAGAATAATAATCTATTCATTAAATGATGACCAATGAGCCATTCTATAAAGCTCATCTGAGCATGCATCAGTAACTAAATGGGACGAAGCTTAATGAAGAGACAATTCAATTCATACTCAGTTGTGCTAATTTTAAATGAGTTTTGAATTCTTAAAATTAAAACTATTTTTGTTGCTATTGATCCAACTGTATTAGATCCCGATCATTAATCTAAATCATTTATTGTAATAGGAATATATATATATTTAAAAAAATAATTGAATTGTAACTAGAAAATGTTTAAAGAATGAGAAATACATAAACTGATCCTTTAAGTAGTTGTGTGTGTGTGTGTGTGTGTGTGTGTGTGTGTGTGTGTGAGAGAGAGAGCGAGAGAGAGAGAGAGAGAGAGAGAGAGAGAGAAATGTGTGTGTGTGTGTGTGGATCAGTTGTGCTCCAGATGAATTGTGGTCCAGTTGGCAGGAAACTTTAGCCGGAGCAGATTTACAGTGACCGGGGCTGTTGGCAGGATACAGTATTCCACACCTGTGCTCACCTGTGCCGCTGTCTGAACACCTGACCTCCTGACCCTACTCACAGGTGATACTCAGCTGCACACGCACCTGCTGAACTCACATTAAATACAAACCACATCAGCACTACAGATACTTCCCTCAGCTCATGTATGTTAGAGTTTAATTATCAGAGTTTAATTATCAGAGGGAAAAAGAGAAATATATAAACATGATTCATGTTGTTTCACTGTACAGATAAGATGCCCCTCAGCGGAGCAGTGAATTACCCCACACACACCGCATAAGAAATGACTGTAACCGTTGACTCATCTTGTGTTCATGTTGCAAGTGTCTAATGTCGTGATGTGTTTTGTTTATTTGGTAGCAGGTGTCTGTGAGGATGAAGATGTAGAGGTGAAATCTTCTGCTCATATCAACCGTCACTCAGTCTTCTGGATTGTGTCATCTCTCAGTATCACATATTATGTGGATTTCTTCTGTCACATTGAATCGCAGTGAGTTCAGTGTCAGTGATTAAACAAGCTCGGTTTACTTTCACCCTTAAATAGTTCTCTCAGGAATTACAATTCTGTCATTATGCCAGTTCATCCAGAACTTCTTTTCCTAATTATTACAGCCCAAAATGACT